>ML103497.1:33446-270472 GCA_003697995.1 Taxidea taxus jeffersonii | reverse complement strand
AGAGAGAGAGAGAGAGAGAGAGAGAGAGAGAAATGACAACAACAAAATAGGAAAGAAAAAGAGAAAAAGAAAGAGAGAAGAGATGGAAGAGAAAGGAAGGGGGAAAGAAAAAAGGAAAGAGCAAGAGAAAATGGGGTACAGATCAAGAATTGCCAGTTTCAGCAAAGAAGGAATGAGAAGAAGAATGAAAAGAGGACTTTCCCTGTTTCTGGATAGCATTACCATCTGATAGCACTGTACAGGGGAGCCTTGCTAAGAATTCTGTCCTCTGGGGACTGTGGAGCTGCTTTATCATGAATTTCGATTCATTTTAACAATCTGAATTGAGTTGAAATGTCTTGTTATGTATCTTTAGGCACTTTGGTAAGCAAACTCCTGAAAAAGTGCCAGCCCATATTCCCCTTATATAACTCCCTGTCCTCTTACAGAGAATTGTTACTACAGTGAGGAAACAAGTTCTTTTTTGGGACACATTTTACTTTTATTTTATTTTATGTGAGATAGTTAAGTGCATAAATGAGTGGACATATTAATATCCTTATGTACTATGGATAAAAGATTTCCAATTCTTTTTACTGGAAAGCTCTTCTTTCAAAGAAGGTTATTTATCAACCCAAACAGAGCAAGAAAGAAGAAAACCCAATTACTTACAACATCAACACAGGCATTAGTGATCTCAGTTCTTCACATCTGGAATGTCCCTCTTTTGACTGCCTGACACAAAATATGGATCCCAACCCCCTTGTTATTCATCATTTATCTAGATGGCTGCTTCTCAGTATCAGCAGTTGTTAAGAAAAACATGTAAATGTAATAATATAAATATGAGACCAAACAAAAAAAAATGCTTAAAATGTGCCAGATTAACTCACTTCTTTCTTTGACAGTTATTAGACTGATACTTTTGAGAGATGACATTTGGGACCCTAACTTCCACAAGTCACTCTACAAGGCTTCCCAAGATATCCTCTGGGGAAGTTTGAGTCAAATATGTGAGCAAGATGACTTTGAGAGAAATATCTGATATATCAGATATCTTAATTGAGATCAAAAAAAGATACTAGTAGACGGAATAATGGGCTGCATCTAAGGATGAGAAAAATGGTGTTTGACAGCAGCATGTATAAAATAGACATAAGTGTTTTAATAGAGAGTAAGATGATATGGGTCAACACTGCTAAATGGTTGCCAGGAAGATTAGTATGAAGCTTTATTCATAGAAATCTAGTACCTGGGCAGGGGGAATCCTTTTTAAAAAGTGATCATAAGGGACTCCTGGGTGGCTCAGTTTAAGCGTCTGCCTTTGGTTTAGGTCATGATCCCAGGGTCTTGGGATCAAGTCTCGCACTGGGGTTCTTGCTCAGCGGGGAACCTGCTTCTCCTTCTGCCTGCTGCTCCCCCTGCTTGTGCTCTCTCTCTCTGATAAATAAATAAATAAATAAAATCTTTTTTAAAAAGTGATCATCAAATTCAGCTCTCCTTTCGTCAGTACTCATATAGAAAATTGCATTCAATTCTGAGTGGTACATTTTAAAAGGCAAATAGACAAATGGGAGTGTAGTGTGGAGACTAATAAGAATGATGAAGCCATTTGGAATAGTGCCACTATCTCAGGTGGGTGGGAGGGGTGTTAGACGATGTTAGAAGGTGCTAGAGAAAAGGAGATTCTGGAAGGCATAGAATTTCTTCCTCTAGGTATCTGTAGAAGAAGATAGTAGAAGAGAATCAAATTTAAACTCTGTGATCCAAGGGTAAAACTAAGAATGGTGGAAAAGGAGGTGGCTTAGTGGGTTAAGCCTCTGCCTTTGGCTCAGGTCATGATCTCAAGGTCCTGGGATCAAGTCCCACATCTGGCTTTCTGCCCAACAGGGAGTCTGCTTCTCCCTCTCTCTGCCTGCCTCTATGCCTACTTGTGATCTCTCTCTCTCTCTGTCAAATAAATAAATAAAATATTTTTTTTAAAAAAAGATTGATGGAAAAGCCTCCTGTGATTCAGTATAAGGAAAAATTACTTAAATGATCCGAGTGGTCCACAGGTGGAATTGCTAATCCACAAAGTAGTTTGCTATAGACCAGCAGGGATAATTTAAGCAAAAGATGGACTAGATGGTCCTTTGGATTCTTTATCATTGAAAGTCTATAGATCTAGAATCCAAAAGGAAATTTGGTCAAAGCAAAATCAAAAGTGCATCCTATAAACTATACTAATTTTTTATAACATCTGCATCCCTGCTCTTCTCTATTAACTTGGGTAGTTAAAAGCCAATGGGATGTAATCTTGATTGCCTGGCTCTGATGGCCAAGAGGATTTGCATTCCTAAATCCTATGGGACTGTGGCAGTCAGAGACGGTTCTTGGCAGAATGCCATCCCCAGGCACTGTGCAGACAGCAGACTGGGGCACACTGCCTGTCTCCCCCGAGTCTTTCTGTAAAGGAGGCCGTTGGAGCTATTAAAAATATAATAGGGTACTGGACAAGCACAAAATTTGGAGAGACAACAAAGAGCTTGGGCAGTGTTGAACAACAAGTTTCACCTCCTACGTGAGGCCACTCCTTCAAGACTGGGAGGTGGTTGTTTCATCTACTGCAGAGAAAACAGCACAGGAAGTCAAGCAAAACAAAGAAACAGAAATATGTTTCAAATGAAAGAACAAGATAAAACCTCAGGAAAAAACCTTAATGAAATGGAGATAAGTAATTCACTCAATAAAGAGCTCAAAGTATTGGTCATAAAGATGCCCACTGAACCAAAGAGAAGAATGGATAAACACAATGAAAACTTCAGTAGAGATGGAAAATATAAGGAAGTACCAAATAGAACTCACAGAACTGAAAATACATAACTGAACTGATGAGAGGGGCTTTAATAAGAGACTGGAGAAAGCAGAAGAAAAATCAGTCAACTCAAAGACAAGGCAGTGGAACTTGCCCAATCAGAGCAGCAAAACGAAAGAAAGAATGAAAAAAAGTGAAGATAGCTTAAGGGGCGAATGGGACAACATCAAAAGGACTAATATTCTCATTAGAGGGGTTCCAGAAGGAGAAGAGAAGGAGGAAGGGGCAGAAATCATGTTTGAAGAAATAATAGCTGAAAATGTAACTAAAATACCTGAAATGAATATACCTGAAATGGATATGAATGTATGTACCTGAAAATGTAAGTTTCTGGAAGGAAACCAAGATCCAGATCTAGGAAGGCCAGAGAACTTCAAATAAAATGGAATCAAAGAGACCCTCACCAAGACACCAAGACACATGATAATTAAAATGTCTGAAGTTGGGGCACCTGGGTGGCTCAGTGGGTTAAGCCTCTGCCTTCAGCTCGGGTCATGATCTCAGAGTCCTGGGATCGAGCCCCATATTGGGCTCTCTGATCAGTGGGGAGCCTGCTTCCTCCTCTCTCTCTGCCTACTTGTGATCTCTCTCTCTCTCTGTGAAATAAATAAATAAAATCTTAAAAAAAAATGTCTGAAGTTAAAGACAAGGAGATAATATTGAAAGTAAGAAGGACTTCTTAAAACATTTTGCCATGGGACGCCTGGGTGGCTCAGTTGGTTAAGCGGCTGCCTTCGGCTGGGGTCATGATCCCAGCGTCTTGGGATCGAGTCCCACATCGGGCTCCTTGCTCGGCAGGGAGCCTGCTTCTCCCTCTGCCTCTGCCTGCCTCTCTGTCTGCCTGTGCTCTCTCTCTCTCTAACAAATAAATAAATATTAAAAAAAAACATTTTGCCACATTTACTTTCAAGATCTTTGTAAGGCAAGAATGAGTCAATGACTATATTGCTCATTTTACAGACGAGCCAACTTATCCATAGAAATTTTAAAGGAAATAATTACTGATGGAGTTAGATCTAGAACATGGAACCTTTATTCATGAAAATAAACCTATTAGCTGTGTCTTTTGACCTTCGCTATCTGGTATGCCTTCTAAAATTCTCCCTAATGTGGATTGAGATCATTAGTTGATAAATTCAAGTTCATCAGATGTTATCCAAAGCCATAGCCCATTATTCTATAATCATGATAGTACTTTATGAGAGAGAACAAGTGTTTGATCATATTCTAAATGAATGGAGAAGTTGAAAAGGATCCTTCTCTAGAGGTCTTCAAGCTATTGTGAGCATTCTGCTGTTGACTAGGTCATACTTTTCCCACTAAAGCTATCAGTTCTCACACTGTGGGCATAGTAAGAGAAAACGTTGGGAATCGGGAAATGCTGATGACCTCATCTGTGAATTACAATGCCAAGTGTATTTCTTCATTGCACTTTTGTTTTCATCATTGCACTGCTCTGAGCTATGATATCATTCTCCTCAACGCTGTACTTGACCCCATGTAGTAATAGTGGTGTACAGCTCACAATCTCTGTGGCAAGCCCCAAAATTGCTCTATGTCAGCAAAAACCAAAAGGGTCTTTTTAATCCTTGGGTTTATTACAAGTTTAACACTAGTCATATTTGCCCAATATCAAGAAATAACCCTGGTCCTTTGGCAACCAATATTCCAATAATAATAATGATAATAATCAGAAGTTTGAGAGAAGACAACTCAGGTGAGTTTTGTGATGTGCTAACTCAAGTGATTTAGGTAACTAGGTACAGAGGGTACAACCAGAGCTAAATTTTAGCCTCATGTCCCATGTGATTTTTTAAAAATTTATTTATTTATTTATTTATTTATTTATTTATTTATTTATTTATTTGGAGAGCGCAAGCAGGGGGAAGGTGCAGAGGGAGAGAGAGAATCTCAAGTGGACTCTGCATTGAGTGTGGAGCCTGAGACAGCATCCCTGTGATCCCTGAGGAACTCTCCTCTCCAGACACACACCTGTCAAGGGGTCGCCAATCTGCTGAGACTCACTCCACTACCCTTGGAGCTCTGCCACGTTGTGAAATTCTCAGTGTGGAAATAGTTGGTGGTCAATATATGCACAGGGCAAGTTATACATAGTAGGTAAAAATAATCACATTCCCCCAACACACACACACACACACACACACAATCTTTTCCAGGACGGTTTGCCAGAAATCTTGGCGTTGTCCAGTGCCAAGTGTCTTTAAAATGTGATTATCTGAGCCTCCTGAATGGAGACAGAGTGAACTGGAGAAAAATGGGCATAAGATCATTTAACATTCTACATTTCGCTTGCTATCCAATGTCATTCTTGTGGTTAACAAGATGCCAGGATTACTAGATCAATTAAGTACAGCATCCCCTCCCCACAACTTCCTTTATGAAAACTGAATGTACTAACAAAATGTTGGTAATAGCAAGGATTTAGCTAAATATCCATTTTTTAAATTTTTCAGAGTATCCCTATTTAAGATGTCGGAACCTAAAAATATACACAAACCAAGTGTTGATGCATTTCAGGGCTTGCATGTTATGATTTCCTCATTGCATCTGGTAACTGCATGTTATTAGCTACACTTGGTACAACTCGATACAGCTTGACATATTCTGGGATTTATTAAAATGTAAATGACAAAGCAGAAAAGAATGTTCAGACAATTGGATTACTCCATTGACTGAATGTTCCAATACTGTATCTATTTTTGTCAAAGCCATGGTGGCTCCTGCTGTGGAATGCTGAATGGAAGATTCCATTGCAGGGCATGGGGAGAACTTGCATAAAAGAAATTGAAACCTAATCTTCGAAATTTTAATTCACCTCTCCAAAAGCAACAGATTGCCAATACTTCTAAAAGAAATTATGATAATTTTGGCACATAATTATTGGAAGATTATCATTCACAGCTATGTATTCAGCATCTATTATTGGATCTGTAACTTCATTCATGAAAACAATGTTACATTTGCTTGTTTTTGCTCTTGGCCTTGGCTTGTTTGGGTTATGAACATTATGTGATAAGCACGAATATATGTGATATGGCAGTGAATATGCACACTGTAAGAGAGACATTTTCCTGATGGGAACTGTTATTATTTATTCCAGAGAAGAGAAGGCTGGGAGGTAGGTGTCTTTAAGGACTTGAAGGGATTGAGTTTAGAGAGAATGGAGACCAGCTGTTCTTTCTCTCCACAGGGAACAACAGAAAATGGGATTAAACTATAGCGTGAGGGATTTGGGATCGAAATAAAACAGAATTTCCCAACTGTGTAGGCTCTCAAACACTGAAATATGTTTCGAAGGAACTATGTGAACATGAGTTTTATTCTGATGCCTTAAAAAAAGGAAAGACACGTTTTCACTACATGGTCTCGTATGGACGGAGAATAGTGGACTCTGGTTCCTGGATTCTCGTGATCTATGAGCAGCATCTACAAATAGGGAGTCGTGCTTGCGAAGAGGGGTAATTTTTTTTTTAAGGTTTTATTTATTTATTTGATAGAAAGAGATTGCAAGTAGGCAGAGAGGCAGGCAGGGAGAGAGGAGGAAGCAGGTTCCCTGCTGAGCAGAGAGCCCTCTGTGGAGCTCTCTGGACCCACAGATGTGGGGACCCCAGGACCCTGAGACCATGACCTGAGCCGAAGGCAGAGGCTTTAATCCACTGAGCCACCCAGGTGCCTCAATATTTTTTTTTAATGGCAGATATTTTCCAGAGTCAGCTTTTCTCATGGGGCCGGACTGAAGATTTTTACCTATGCCATGAAATGTTAAACTCAATGGAATGTCCTGTAAAAAGGTGGGTGGGGACCGAGAACGTGAGAGCACAATGCACTCTTATTTTTCTCCTCCTACTATCATCTTTGCTGTTCAGAAGTTCAAGTTTAAAGGCAAAATGTCCTTCTTAGTGAGTGTGGAGTTGAACACATGCATATTGATTTTTTGAATTTGTAAGACTGTGGTTAAGGCCCCTGGGAACCTGAGCTCTCTCTTTATAAATATAAATAAATGTGTGTGTGTGTGTGTTCCCAAAAAAGAAGTTGTACTCTAAAAAAATAAATCTATAGTGCTCACATTTGATGGGCAAGAAAATTTGAGTACATAGGATTCAAATTGGTCCAAAATCAGTTCTTGCTTTAAAAAAGCATGACCACAGTAGACGTTGGTTGTCTCTTGACTTGAAGATAATTATATTTCCTATTTCCCTGAGACAGCTTAGTGGAGCAAAAAGAGCGTGGTGTTAGAGTCAGAAACCCAGGTTCAGGTCTTATCTCACTCATGAACTGCCTGTTCCACCCAGACACCTTTGTGATTCTTAAGTACTAGCTTATATTCTTAGGACTAAAGAGTAGAATGTAGATATATTAGATGATTTTTAAAGTTTCTCTTTTTGGTTTGAATAGGCTATCAGTGATCGATACCCAAAGTTCTTAATCTTTGAGCTCACCCCAAGATTTTGTCCTCATAAATTAACAGTTCTCAACTTTGGTTGCACCTTACAATCACGTGAGGACCTTTAAGGGAATCCCAGTTCCCAGGCCATACGCCACACCAGTTAAATCAGAGCCTTTTGACGAAAGGCCCAAATATCCATATTTTTTAAACTCCCCCGGTGATTACAATATGCAACCAATATCGAGAACTCCTCCTTTAGGTACAAGACAGGGAGAGGAACTGAAATAATATGACTGTTTCATTATGAGCACAGAAATTGTGTCCATCTAGTTGCTTCCTGTATCCTTAGGACCTAACAAAACCTCTGGGACATAGTAGGTGCTCAGGGAAAGATCAACATTTTTAGTGCACTTTGGCCAATTTCTAAAAGAAATAGGGCTTATCAAGAATGGCATTTACTTTGATCATTTTTACTTTGTTCTTATTCACCGAATAGTGACTGAATTCCCTACTACTGGTTGCCAGTGTAAACAATGAAGGAAAGTGAACGAATGGGTAATCCCATCGTACTGATACAATTCAGCTATCCTTGAGATGAAAGTGAGGAAATCGTCTATCACCACATCCTCCAGAGAAGAGGCCCTTTGGAATCTAAAGACGTGTCTTCGACATGACTCCACACATCTAGGTGAAAATGAATAAAATGAAATGCCTAAGAACCCAGATGTGTCATTCATTCATTTGGCAGATAATTATGAAGTGCTTACATTGCACTACACACACTATGACAGCCTGTTTTGGACTTTCTCCATGTGGGGTTTATACCAGAATTAAACCTCTCTATCCTGGGCATCTTACCATATAATGAATTAATTTCCTTCCTATGCTTATTGTATAGTTTTCGTTAAATATCATCCTTGGGAAAATTGAAAAAAAATAGTCACTCACTTAATTTTTTTGCTCTGTGGTTCAGATGCAAGTCTAGGGGACAAAATGACAAATAAAACATAATACTTGCCTTTCAGAACAGTATTATCCAACAGAACTTAATCGATGATAGAATTGTTCTACCTGTGTGCTATTCAACGGAGTGACCACTAGTCACATCTGACTACTGAGCCCTTGAGAGATGGCCAGTGCGACAAATTTTTAATTTTCTTCAATATTAGTGAATTTAAATTGCAGTAGTCACCTGTGGCAAGTGTCTCCCCTACCCAACAAGGCAGGTCTAGAATTTCACATTCCCATGGGGGAGACTGGCATACAAATTATCATAATCTGGGTGATAAGTGCTAATGTGAAGCAAGCACAGAATGCTAGGAAAGCTCCTACGTGAGGAAACTCGTCCTACATAGGGGTAGTGATGAATCAGGGTAGAAATTTCCAAGGGGAAGTGGCTTCCAGAATGAGATCCGAAGAACAAGAGATAACATCTGGAAGGGCAGTGGAAAGAGTACTAAGCACATGGGTTAGGTATGTGAGAAAGGCCAGAAGGAAAAGAGAGCATTAAGAAATGGCAAAGAGGTATGGCAAGAACCTAGAAAAGCAGTGGGAGACAGGCACCTGAGGAGTCCAGACAGGGGTGCTGGGGGCCAGGATCCAGGATATGAAGGACTTTAGGTGTCACAATATTCCAAGGTCAATGGGAAACGGGTGAAAAGTTTGAAACTGTGGAATGATATGATCATGTTTGTGGTTTAGAGAGATTTCCCTGGGTGCTGCTTAGCCGTGTGGAGGGAAAAACTGGAAGTGTGACTCAGTGGTCCAGGGGAGAAATGAGGGGTGTCTTAACAGTCGCACGGAAGATGAAGAGAAGCGGATGTATTTGCAAACAGAAGGGGAAAATCTAATTGATTTTTTCTGACAGGTGGAAGGAGAAAAGAGAAGGACCACCCCTTGCTTTCTGACCTGGGTAGGTGATAGTGAGTGCCACTTAGTGAAGGGGCAATATAGAATTGTTAGAAATGGTCTCTAATTTTAAGTTTTTCCCATCACATCAGATCAACTACTCCTCGTGGATCCTGAAATTAGCTTTGATATACACTAGTGAAAACAAATTATGAGAGCATGCTCTTCCAAGAAATCAACACAGGTTCACAATTGATACAACATTGTTTTTATTGGGGATTCAAGGGACATATGACAAAGTCTCATAAAATGTCAACAAAGTCACATTTTGTGCTTGGCTACTCTTTAAAAAAACCTGCTTATTTATGAACTCACTTAATGAGAACTGTGCGAGATGTGTCCAATAATCATCATTTTGAAAACAGGATGACCCGAGCCACAAGGTCTATGTCAGACAATGCCAGATTTTTACATGGAAATTTACAACAATCAAATATGCAGGTACTTCCACACACCTAGATGTTTGTCCTTAAGTAGAGCCAGCTTAACCGACCCCTTCAAGATGAAATTGCCTACTGAACCTCTGTGTTATTCAGCTGACCACTTTATTAATCATTACTAAATGCCAAATAAATGCAAAAGAGCTGGTAGAGAAGAATGATATTTCCTCAATTCTAGCTTTTTAGGGCTGAAGTATTCTTGAGTTAGTTACATGGATAAGTGAGGATTAAAATAGCAAATAACCACTGATATTTTTCAAAAACATAAGGACTATTGAAATAGTCACATATAAATATTCATGCGGAAGCACTTAGAAATCCATACTGTGCATGAAATTGGGTAAGAAAATGCTCATTAGAAGATCTGGTTTGTTTAGGTGAGCTAAGAATTCCAAATAACTTAAGGATATCACTGAAGACATTATACACATAACTTGAGCTATTAATGTTCTCTGGGGATGGATTATTGACAGCTGCTACCTCAAAAGATGCTAGTTCATAACTGGCACATTTTCATGTTGAGGTGGGAAGCCAAAGAGATGCAAAATTGAAGTAATCTACTAGGTGCGGTGCTCCCTGATCACCCAGAGAGAATGCTTTCCTTGATCAAACTCAAGTTCATCCTTCATTTAGGCAGGGGTGGCATACTTTAAGAGCCTCTGAGAGGAAACTGGGCAGCCTGGTTTCTGGACATAGCTCTGCCAAATGCAAATGTGTGATCTTCCGTAAGTCGCTCTAACTTTGATTTGTCATCTGTAGAAAAGCACATCACAACAGATGACCTTTAAGTGCCCCCCCCTTTTAATTCTCAAGAATTTGAGATTTCATGCAGAACACAGTGAATAATTTCCTTAACGTCTGGCAAAAACCAGTAAAAGCTAAAACAAAAGCCATTTCCCAATAAGCTCTATTTTCCAATTCTTTAATTTTCTATCATGAAAATTCTTTCCATCATTCTAATGTGATTTGAGCAGAAAACTGAAAAAAACTGACGGGATAACTGAATAACGTAGCTATTGTTTACCATAAAAAACCATCAAGGAATATTCAAGTGGTAATATTGCAACATTGATCACAATATTGTGACTTAGTGCTTTTAGATCCTGAGTTTTGCCATCACAGTTCTGAATGTGAACCCTGTATATGGCAGTCTGGCAAGTTACTTGACCTCCTTAAAACTTATCTTTTAAATAAGGATAATAATATCTATTTTGCAAAGCTGTTATGAGTTGCAGGCTTAAGTGAGTTCATATGTAAAATGCTTAACATACAGTAAGAACTCCAAAAATACCAAGTATATTAACAGAAAAATCATAAGTTCTTGTATTACCACCAATCACTGTCACTTGCTTTAATGGCAAATAAATCCAATGATAATTCTAGGTTACACCCAAGGTGAGAGAGAGGAGGTGTGGTGTGAAGTCCTTACTGTATATGTATATTTACACTGGCACTGAAAGCCAACTGGACATGTATAGTCATAATTCCCTAAACTCACCACATAGATTCCTTCTTCTATGGCTTTGCTCACAATATTGCATTCATTTAAAGGACTCTATTTTCTCTTTCCTTTCCATTTATCTAAATCTTTAATATTCTTCTTCTTCTTCTTCTTCTTCTTCTTTTTCATAAATAGGCTCCATGCCCAATGTGGGGCTTAAACTCACAATCCTGAGATTAAGAGGCACACGCTCTACCGAGCCAGACAGGGGCGCCTAAATCTTCAACATTCCTTAAGATTCATCTTTTATTTTCCTCCTTTGGGAACTCTGTTCCCTAAACAGACTAGTTTTGCCAGATAATGGTGACTTCCTCTGAGCTCTTTGTTTATATCTTTTGTTTCGTTGTGGTCTTAACATCTATAGACCTGATTTGTTACGATCTTTTCAAAAGTTTATGTATCCCTGTAGAACTAGATTTACACTCTTTAGAAGCAGTGACCATGTTTTTGGAACCTATCTTGCTTGACTAAAAGAATAATTAATTGGTTGGTGTCAGGTGGGATACGGTGGTATTTTTCAGCTGCCTTATGAGTTTCCACCATTATTTTAGCCTTTGGGTTGCCTCTGACTACCTTGTTCTTTCAAAAGTACTTTATATTCCTTTAAGTCACTCTTCAGATCAAACCATGTGTGGGCTAGAAATCAACCTACTTACAGCATTAATTTTGTTCCTTAAAACATGAACACATTTGTGCAATTTTCTATTTTAAAAATTGGTGCATTAATAAGCATATCCATACCAGGGAGATATTTTAGAAATGAATGTCCCACTGAATTAAAATACAAACAGAGGAATACACATGAGGAAGGGAAAGTCCTTGGCCCTTTAGAAATCTAGATGTCACTGTGAAGTTTTTTCTGTTTCTTGAAAAGATTGCCTCATATTCTAGGAGTTCTATTGCCTGAAATTGCATCCTTTGGGGGTGATGCTTAGCAGGAGAGTTGTCTTCAGGTGATCACTTCCTTTGTTTCAACTTCATAGTTGGCTTGCGCATCCCCCAGTGTAGCTGTGTCCAGTGCAGTTTATGTCCTTTCACTGGGGAGACCTTCCTGAGGAGGGGGGCTATAGGACCAGCTGAAAGGAACATCAACACAACTAAAAAAATAACAGAACATGTCACAGAAAGTTATCACATTGACTCTCTGCTAGAAATAAGTAAACATGAGGATACTCGGGGGGCCATGCTATTTCTAAGCACACACGAAATGCTACATCACCACAAAAATGTAGCGCTCTCTCACTGTTCACGTCGTTGGAGGAGCAGTCAAGCCACAACACTGCTTGAGTGTGGGAGCGCCCCACGCTAATCCCTCTGCGAGGAAGCGCTCCGTAAGAAACGCTTCAGGTTTATCCAACAGACAACTTGCTGAAATAGGACATGGAGGAAAAACGACAAAAGAATGCAGGACATTAAGGACAAATTCAAAGACCTCTGAAGACTAAAAGCAAAATAAAATGATTGTGGGGACAGAAGTGCTTAGCAATGCAGAGGCAAGGGACATCACTGGAATTGTTAGGAATTAATGTCAGTTTCTTCTATTTGGCTTTATATGTCTAGTGCCTGGTTCAGAGCATGACCCATTGTGCCCCGTGGAAGAAAGAAGGAAAAGAACAAAAGGGAGGGAGGAAGAGAGAAGTGGAACAAGGAAGGAAGGAAGGGAAGAAGGAAGACAGAATGGAGGTGGAAGGAAGGAGAGAAAGCAAGAGAGAAGAGAAAGGTTTCTGAAATGCACACGTGGCCAAGGCAGAGTGTGCAGGGAGGAAAGCAGGGTGCGAGCTCATTCAGAGACTCGGAAGCCAGAAAGAGCAGGCTTGCTTAATTCAAGGAGAGATTATATATTTGGAGTGGTTCTGGAAAATAGGGCAGGGCAATTTTCAGGAGGTTTTGAGCATGTTAATATTTAATTTGGGAAGCGTGGTGGGTTAATGTGACTATTGTGGGTTTTGAAGGGAATATTAACAAGATTCAAATGAATCGAGTGGAAAGGGAAACGTGGAACTCAAAAGCGTCAACCCAGTGGGGTAAAACAAAACCACGCTGTAAGAAATTAAATGAAGGCAGAAGGACCAAAGAATATGGTCTTAAAATAGAAAGGCAGGTGGTTGTCTGGGTTTCTTCTGCGTTAATGCTGAAGGACATGGGCTTAGAAGTCAGATCAAGAATTTCCTTCTCCCACTGTGTAGCTTTTTTCATTCTTCAGCTGTTCCTCTTTTTTGTCACTGCCCTTCCTGAAAATGAACTTCAGCCTTTACTGTTTTAGCAGCAAGGCAAAATACGTTAGTAAATTAGGCACCTGGAGGTGGAATCAAATATAACCTTAAAAGACAACTGTTGGTACAAACGGACTTCGGATTCAAGGGTCTTGGAGTTGTTCTATTTCTGTATTTGACAGTAGCTTCAAAAATTCTTAAAGCTGTAAAAACATTTAGAGACCAACTAATCCAACCCACTCATTGTGCAGAAAAGGATATTTGGAGAGAGCTGTATTAATGTTTCTTTTATTCTACGAAAGTTGTTGTGAATGAGATATACTCTGCAGGTGGATTTTAATTTAACTTAAGCCTTTATTGTCAGCCTCTTCATTATTGCAGCACAATGAACATGCATAATGAGTTAGGCACAGCCAAAAGGATATACTACCCCATATCACTGATCTACTGCCACAGATCTGCCCTAAACACTTGGAATATATTGAAGATGGGTCTCTGGATGGCAGGTGTATTTGTTTTCTAAAACCTAATCAATAACCCAGTGTTATGTATTGTTAACAGGTACTTGTCTGTTCTGATCGAGCGTGCGGCACCTGATCCTGGGTGAGAAATTAAAGTATCTTACAGATTTTAGAACCACGTTTTGTGAACATGGATTGGGAAGGTGGGGCACGGAGCTCTTGATACATATGGGTAAGACTCATTTATGAATAAATCATACTGTTCTTGGAGTCAGGAAGGACACTGTGCACAATTTTGTGGTGGCTCCTGTGGGTAGCGTCATAATGGAAAGTCCTTGTATACATGAGCAAATGAAAAGTAAAGCAATGCATTGCTTTGGGGCTGCGTGGATACAGCCCATGCAAAATACACCTTTTATTAACATGGGCGCCATCATTAAAATATATTTTGCAGCATAAATAGTAGAAAAACATGAGCCACCGTATTTTGGTGTCTATTATGAGTCCAGTGTTTAACAGATCAGCCTTCTTTGGGGCCTCTGCCTACTTAATTGGAATAAGTAATATCTTGTATTATCTCAACATGAGCCTCCCTTGAAATCCTTTCTGTCTCCCCAATGTATAAGCATAAATCGGGACCCTTGCATAGCCCGGCTCAGGGTCCTTCTATGATCTGATGGTAATGATTCTCCAAATTTGCATCAAGAGCCTCTTCACCCTACTGGGCATATAGCAAGTGCCAGCACCAGGCTGACCAATCAACTCACTGTTTCACTGCCTGGGTTTTTCCAGCTCCTTGGTGGGGAGGGGGTCTTCAGTCCAATGGAACACCATGTCGAGACACCAAAAGGGAAGTTGATGTTAGTGTGTAAAGGACCTAAGTTAGAAGAGTTTCAGTGATTCAGCATGCACCATGCAAAATGGAGGAAAAAATGGAAAATAAGTTGTTTATTACTGTTACGATTTTGGTTACTTTGATTAAGTTAAAATGACCTCTGCCTAAAGCCATTTCCCTGGCATTTTATCTCATCCCAGTAAAGGAAATGGAATTCTTATGAATAAGATTTACTACTCTAATATTCTCCATTACTTCACCAATTGTCCAAAGTCTGAATGAAGACTAAATCTGTCAAGAGCAGGCAATATTTTACAACTAATTCAAGGGTCCACAATGACAACGCTCTTAGAGATCATTACTTTCCAATATCTGGGTCACACATGTTCATTCATTCTTGCATGACAGCACAGACCGTAGAGCTCTTGTGTTCTTATATTAATTAGCAAGGGACTTTTTTTGAAAGCTGATTTTAAGAACATTCTACTCAGAAGCCATTTCAAACGATGAGAAATGCCCATGGAAAAAAAAAAATCTCAAGTAGGCAACATGTAAAGCAACACACAACTCTGTGCACATTAGTATAATTACACATTGCAAATTATATCGGATGCATCTAATATCTAATTTTTTGAAAGCTGATTCCACTTGAGATTTCAATAACAGCATCAACATTTTGCAGGTGGCTCCCTCTCTATAGTATCCAGAGGGAATTATTCCTCTAATGTGCTTACAACCCTCAAGTAAAAGCCGAAACTCTCCCTGAAAGGACCGATGAACAATGAAACCGGGAATATTACCTTGATAGATTAGGCAGGGGAGGGGAGCGATTCCACCAAATATAATATTCAGCATGGCTATTTGTCCTATGCCTTCTGTGCATAGGATCCTTATTTGCGTCAAGCAAGAAGCAGCAAACTTAAACACGATCCTTACTAGAAAATGTGGAGGCGGCTTCATACATATATTCTGAGGCAATGATATGAAAAGCGAAGGGGTTGACGAATTTTTAGAACACCTGATAAAAGAGAAGTGTGCAACCGAACGGAGGATTACACCTTTGACTGAAAACAGAGAGCCCTACATTAAATTCTGCTCTTCTAGAACATAGGATTAATTTGTCCCAAAGAGGATGCCAGATCAAAGGTCCATTTTGAGGAACAGGCTTTTGTCCTCATCCTTCTGTATGAATCAATCCATTATCAAGTAACCAAATATGTATTTGTGACCTGGGAGAATGGGGCATATTATTCAAGTTGATTGGATCCATTTTCTTGATTCCTCCTTAAAGATCTTTCTGCTAATTAGTCAGGGTTACTATTGAATTATTTAATTATCTGCACTTTTGTGCAATGAAATATGTTGTCATATCACATACTTTATCATGCTACTGCTGTTCACACTTAATGATGCCTCTCTAGTTAGCAGTTTCCTTTGTTCTGCTCAGTAAGTGGTTTTAGAAAGGGGGTGGGCTGGGAAGGAGGAGCCTTGGGGTTTGTAAAATAAAATCATACATTCCTGGTGCACATGAAAAACTTTATGCATTTACATGAATCTCTTTTTAGAAATTAAGTTGCAATTCCATTTGGAATAAGCTAAGAGGCACATGTCGGTGACTTCGAAGGCAGCCAGAACGATATTACTATACCTTGGACATCTCTCCAGTGCATTTCCACTGCGGTGCAATGGGGAAGTGATTTAATTTTTTTTTTTTAATCAGCAAGGAATGTCTTTAACAAGGAAGAAGTAAATTATGATAATTACTCTGAATGGTCGGATCCTTGAGCATTACTAATTAGCATTTATTGCCTGGATTATAGAACAATACATGTGAAACGGAACTGCGACTGCTCTTTTATGTTGAAGAACTGAAAAAGGCAATGAAGCAAAGAAGGCAGTGTCGTCAGGACTGGAGCCTGGTGTTTTCCATCTCCTGGAGACTGGGCAGAATCCTGCACTTGTGAAATACACAAACGTGGCCCTCAGTATCCCTGGCCCATCCATATTTTGTGTTGGGCAGAAATTTACGTATGATATCATAGTCATGAGAGACTAAGGAGAGGAGAAACATTTTGGCTATGATGTCATTTGGGGACAGTTTTACCCATTGTGAGAGTTTAACAATAAAGGGCACGAAACTCGCCATTTCAGAAAATATACATTCTTCTGTAGAAATTTTGGCTTAAAAAATTGAAACAAAGAATTCAGTTCTTAGGGAAAAAAGATTTCACGTTCACCTCCCCACTTTCTCTCAGGGGGGAACCAGAGTTGCAAATAATTGAGAATAGAGGTTGGTGTGTGGCATGAGAGCATTTTTGTTTTGGGGGGGGGTTTGGTATCAGGAATTTGTAATAAAATAGATTCTGAAATTAGGAATAAATGAGATATTAATCAACGGGGCAAACATCAGTCATGTAAATAAATGCCACTCAAATAATCTGGCAACTGAAATTGCCAAATAACCCGGTAGGTAGAAGAGAAAGAGGAAAATTAACCATCCATCACCCCCCCCACCCCCCCACCCCCCGTCTCACGGTTCCTCCACACCCCACTACAGCAAATGAAGAGAAAAGGACATGGTAAAATATAAAGCCAGTGCTAAATACAGTCACTAGTCTTCCCAATACCTTACATGGATTCTACCCCCGCCCCAGCCCTGATCCTTTTTAGTTTGAAAGAATAAGTTTGACTAAATCTGTGAGGAGATTAAACAGGCTGGTGATAAAAATTAATTCTGCTGAATGAGCAAATGCATTTGGATGGCAGAGATGCAAATAAGATCATACTTTTCTTTTCCTTTGACATACCAAGCGGATTAGTTTAGAATGTTAAATTTGATTTTATTAGAATATATTAGCAGTGTTTTAATTAATACCAATCAAACATTTTCTTTCCCTGGGGCTTGATGTGTTCCTAACGCTTTCTAAATCATCTGTTTTTTCTCCATCAAAAACCACCCCCCCTTCCAAATTACCAAAGCCTTTTGTTACGTTCTTCATCATTTTACTGTATTCGACAGAAAACTGTTTACCTAAAGGTGTCTTGCCCATAAAATTAGCTCCCAGGTGCTGGATTTAAAATGAGCCCTGTTCATTAGTCCTGTTGATTTTTTTTTTTTTTTAAGTAGAATTAGAAACTCAAAAATAAACATCTTCTGTGTTTTTCTTTTGGGGAAAAATGTTGCAAAAGGAGTTTTGGCTGGTTCGTATTACTTGGCTTTCTTCTCAGTGGAGCTTCCTAGAGCTGTTAAATTTCCAAAGGAATTGGTTTTGAGCTGGAACTTCTTTGGAAACAGAGGCAAAAAAAAAAAAAAAAAGGAGGAGGGGGAGAATCTAGTTAAAAATATGGTGAACCAGTATGCCTTGTGAACTGATTTGTAAATGTGTGTTCCAAGGAGGTGCTGCATTGCACTGCACTCATTATCCACGCCTTTTCTCTCAAGCTTCCTGTCCTTCTGTGTCCGAAAGCTCCAGTTCACGTCCTTTTCTTTTCTTCCCGCAACGCAAATGGCCCCCACCCCAATTCCCCGCCTTATTTTTTTTTTTTTATCTGCCAAGCTGGATTTGCACTTTTAAAGATCAGTATCAATAATGCCCTGCTTGTTTCGGTTGCGTTCCCCCTTTAAAAGACAGCTCTCTCTAATTGATGCGTCTGGGCTAGTCTAGACTGGTAGTGATTGAACCAACCACCAATTATGTTATTCATTTCACTGAACTTCGCTGATGGGCTCCGTGAGGAAGAAGGGGTGTTGAGAAACCTGCCCTTAACACTGGAGCAGTCCCCCGCTGAAATACAAAAATCCTGTGTACCCTTGTGCACTGCCCAAATGCCCGTGTGATCAGCGGTGGTCGCAACCTCAGGGCATGAGCAATCCACTTGAAAACATGTGAAAAACCAAAAGAGTGCCTTGGAATACAAACTGTATCACTTGTATTAAATTACTATCCTGTTACCCTTTAAAATCGCAGAAGAATGATATCCAGCATGTTTTTATTGGCCGGGGCATACATTTTCATAGAATTAACTACAGATACATTTTGACTTAGTAAAGCACCGAATGTTTTGCAAACAGTTGATATGAATCATGTGATAACATATATCCGTAAGTTAAATAGACCCCTTTCCACAATTTCCAAATACCTATGCACACACATACGCTAAGATGGGGAAAAATCATTAATGCATTGTACGGAAACTAAAGGATGAGTTGAAATCAAGTAACTCTTTTCTCTGAAGCATATCCAGGCTACCAAAGGCTGGAAAGTAATATTTAAATAGTACGACTACACAAGAGGTTTCAACAAAAGGCATGGTTCAATTGTTGCACGGTTCATTTTCTCGAATCAGTTTTCTGATACAAAATGGTTTCTTGACTACGATTTGGAGTCATTGACTGAAATTGCAATAAACACTTAAAAAAAAAACGCACAGGAAAAGAACAGTTTCCTTAACCTTCGACTACACGTATAAAATGAGGTTACAGCCAATATAGAGTCTTTAAAGGAAGAAAGCATTTGAAGTCAGGACTGATTTAGGTCTTTTCCAAAAATAGAAGATAAGTGTTGGCCCAAGGATACCAAAGCGGTTTAAATAAAATTGTATATTGGAATTTTTTGCAACAAAGGAAAGTTCCTGCTTCTATTCTTCAACTATGAGACAGATCTGAATCATTAAAATTATTCTGTCACGAAAAGTTACGTTTTCAGAAAACTGCAAACTAGGTAAACAATTACCTTAAGAGAAGATTATTTTAAATATACAGTTGGGCATTATAAATAACTTTGCTGGATTGAATTTAAATCCTGATAAATTTTTTCCAATCTTTAAATGAAGAATAATGGGCACTGATTACTCCCAAAGATAGAGTAATTGCACATGTATGTGTGCTCTTGTTATTTCTTCCCATTTGCGTATTTAGAAAATGTATTTCCCATCCTTATTGCTTTTAAACTCGTGGTGTATAACATTTTAAAACAGATGCCCAGCAAGAAGGCTACATCGCTCCTCGTATTTTTTTAAAATCTTGCTAAGTAATACAAATTGAATCTTTATGAACACCGTACATTTCATCCTCCATGTAGAATAGCAAGAGAAGAATTTTTAGCCTATTAATCTTTTAGCCCAAACTACTGGTTTGCCCCCATCTGCGTCTGCGTGTTCGCTGTCTAGCCATATATGACACATACATGTGAGTACTGAATGTGTAACATGTCCACATGCCCATTTTAATTGGACACAATTTTAAGATTAACTGTTGAGTTTCAAAGTTGGAGGCACGGGGCATGCTGGGACTTCAGCTAATATGTTTTGAGGTCAAGCACCAGGTACTGAGCTGTTCTTGTTACGCTCTGATAGTACTGCGTGTTGCTCTCAAGAAACACACCATGGGAGAGGAGTTCCACAAGCCTCGGGCACCAGTACTGACACACACACAGAGCAGCCAACGCGCTCCTCTAACAGAACGTATACCTACTTGAGCAGAAATCCAGGAGCTGCCACTTTCTGGTCACCTGACCGCATCTAACAATGCGAACCTCAGAGGTGCACTCAATCACTTCAGAAACTTTCTTTCCTTTTGTGTTTGCTTTAAAGAAAAAAGTTCCACCAAAGGTCCAGGATGCCAGGGCACGACTCGCAGCTCCCAAGAGCCTAACCCGTGGATTTAAACGGTAAACATCACAAGTTAGGGTCTCAGGGATTGAGAGGAGCGCAACAAATTGTTCCTTCTTGAGACAAAGCAAAGCAAGACGAGAATGACAGGCAATTTCTGTTCCAGGTTCATGACCAAGAGGCAACAAACAGGTGGCAGGGTATTCCCTCGCTCTCGAAGCGAGGTCCTTAGGTCACAGAATTCAGAGTCCATGTAAATGGAATATACTCATACACACACGTACGCAGGATCTGTGGGCATAGACACATACCTGAACACAACCACCGCGCGTCCATCACAGAAAACTCTTGGAAGCTTTGGGCAAAACAGTTTGACTAAAATGAAAAATAATTTGCAGAGCCCAAGAGAGGCTGACGTTTCTTAAAACCATGGTCTAAAATAAGGATAAAATGCCCTTTCAAAGCTTGAACTGACGGCCAGCACGGCTGACGGTAAGGAAAATATGAGGCAGCTCTTTCCCTCTGGCCAAGCATGCCGCATGCAAAATCATAGACATCAGGCTTTCAGAAGGAGAAGACCAAGAAGGAGGGTTCGGAGGCCATGAAAGGATAAATACGAACAGCGTTTTAAACTCACCCTTTGGAAGCAGAGCAGGGCTGCAGCCTCCCGTAACACCATTCCGAGCAAGGGGGGGAAATGTGAGCTCCCAGTGCACTAGCCTGGGCGAGGTGTTTCAATAGAGGACCGACAACGGGGCGGGGAGGGGAGGCGGGGGCAGGAAGCGTTACACCAAATCTAGAGACTGTAACTCTGTAGTTTATGCTTTGACGAGGGAGGGGGAGAAAAAAAGGCAATTTGGTGGACGTGCAGGGAGGGGTTGGGATGGATCAAATTTTGAAAATATTCGGTTAAAATTTTTTTAAATTCTTTTCTCTTTTTCTTTTCTCTCTCCCTCTCTCTCTTTTTAAAGAATGAAAAACCTCCCCAGAGCCGCTTTTTAAAAATTTCTTCCTTCTTCCTTTAGCGTGCACTTTGCCAGTCCGTCCTGCAAACCGGGCCTCGGCTGCATCAGCTGCTTGGCTGAAGCCAAGGCCAAATCACGCAGAGGCAGCACCAGGCTGTCATTTGGGAGGCGAGGTGGGAAGGGGTGGGTGCAGGCTGGGGAGATCCGTCTCCCCCGCCCCACTCCCGCCGCCAAACCTTTGGAGCCTTTTGCCAATATTTCAGAGGAACCCGAAGCCTAATTCCCCTCCATCTTTGCAGAACCTCCCGGCTCTGTACCTGAGAGTGGCTTTCCCCCCATTCTGACTGGAAGCTGAGCTTTTCTGTGCCAGGGACTCCTGTGTCGCCTCCAAAATCCAAAGGGAAGGGAGGGGAACTGGGTGGGTAGATGACTATTTTAAATTTTTTCTTCCCTCTTTTCTCTTTCTCTTCCTTCCTCTCTCCCTTTCTTTCCCTCTCTTTCTTTCTCTCTCTCCTCCCTTCTTCCCTCCCTCCCTCTCTTCCTCCCTTCTTTCCTTCCTACCTTCCCTCTTTTTTCCTTCTTTTATTCCAGCCTAAGCAAGGTAGATGGCTGGCTAGTCAAAGAGAATGACAAAGCAGCCCCTGGGAGGAAGGCATTGGAAGGGTCTCCAGCACTTAGTAAAAATGCTAAATATTTGGTATATATCTCCATATGCAACTAAAAACCATTAAAGCTCTAGGCTCTTCCCCCGTCTCCCCCCTCTTGCAAAATAGAATCATAACAGCAAGACAGCTAAATTATGCCTCCTTTACCTCTGCACACGGTCTATTCAGCATCCCCAACCCCCCATCTTCAAGACAACTTTTTTTTTTTCTCACCTCTGGAGGTTCTTCTCAGGCACGATCGTCCGGTTCAGCTCAGGGTTTCTCCTTTCTCCCTCACTCTCCTTTTCCTCCCAGAAAAGCTAGTCCGTCATCAACCTACCTTGCTTCTCTCTCTGTCTCAGCCTCTCTCTCCCGTTTTCTTTTACTATTAAAAATAATAATAATAATGGCCCTTTCGACATAGCAGCATGAAGTGGCTGCCTTTGAGAAAGCACATTTAATCTTTGCTGGCTCCCCTAGGCTTCAGTGAAGAAGGAGAAGGCAAGAAAAAAAGGGAGAGAGAGAAAAAAAGATTGTAAGGGAGGCTGCTGACGGACAGCAAGCATCAGGCACAAATCAGCGACAAGTTGAATTTTCCTAGACCACACTGCCCCCTTTCTTCTCGGCTCTCTCCCTGGGCTCCTGGAAAGCCTGAGTGTCTGGTTACAGGGTCTCCTTTTGCCAACCATGGTGCAGATTCCTCGCATGCTTGCTTAAATCTCTGGCAGAATAAGGAATCAATATCCCCCTCTAATCACCTTTCGCTCTTCCACGGCTTCCCTCCTTTTCTGAGAATCCACTTGGCTCTCCCCGCCGCTCCCCCGCCCTGCCAGGCCCCTCCATACAAAGCTTGCGGTCCTGTCATTTCTCACTTCCTTCCATATCTTGGAGACAAGCTTCCCTTCTAATATCCTCTCGCGCTCACTCCCTCTCTCCGTTGTATGTCTCACCCTGACTCGCAGCCCCGGATGCACGAAAGCATCTTTCTGACTACTAATGAGACCAAAAATACACCAGCAGGTCAGGGGGAAGGCCAGACATTGTATTATACAAATACAGAAAAATCCTCAGCCTGCTAGACCCAGAGATCAGGTATCAAGCTTTCTAGAAGGGAGGAAAAAAAAGAGGGGGGGTGGGGAGGAAGGAGTGACGAAGAGAGACCATAGTGCTTGTTCCGCATCCCATGAGCATCTAAAACACCTAAGCATGCTGGAGTGCAGGTGTACATTTCCTGCATCTTGGTGGGTTTTCTTCACGGACGGAAAGTCAACAGTGCCCAAATACTTGTTTGAAATCAGCATGTAGAGGGATAAAAGAGCAGGGATTCAAATCTATATTTAAAATATGCACTCTCTTTGGGTGTGAGATGACTACAATGCTCAAAGTCTCTTTCCTTTCAACGGGAGGCTTTGCTTGCTGACTCTGTTTGCTGTATGTACTAATTTACCACTTACGTGCCCGTGGATTTTGAAATGAACTCATCAGTCACTGTAGCTCATACTAATCCTCCACTTCCACTGCAGACATTTCCCTTCTTTCTGAAGGGTCTCTCCTCAAATGTCCATCAGATACATACACACTCCATTGATCAGCCTAAAACCCGTTGATAATGATAAGTAATCATTCTGATGACAAAAAAAGTGGCACAAGATAAAAATGAAAGACATCCTGGCTTGAGCAGGGGAGCCTCTCCCATCATGTCTGTTTTCAAAGCTCGGCTACACGATGATCCTGGAAAACAGGTAGCTCCTGATAATTGGAGTCTCTACCTATCTATACACACAGTGGGTATATGGCCATCTTCACCCAATTTTCCTGGCTAGAATCACGCAGACAACAGGCCGGGCTGTGTGAAGTGTAAGGCTGGGTTCTGTAAATAGCAAGAAAGGGAGGGAGGCATCTGAGGATGCAGGTTTCCTCCAAGTCGGTGTTTTTTAAAGGTAGCTTCTTTGTGCTCAATTCAGATGCTGTGCTTTGTCTCCCACTGTGAGACCTGCAGAAGCACAGCTGGAGGCCAAGGAAAAGGAGAAGGAAAAACACAAATGAGGAGACAGAGAGAGGAAGAAGGGAAAGGAGAAGAGAGGAGAGGAGAGGAGGGGAAGGGAGGGGAGAGAAGAGGAAGGGAGGGGAGGGGAGGATATATTCAGGCAAAAAGAGAAAGACTTACAATCATAGTGTTGGATTCCCTTTAATACTTTTCTTTCTTTCTTTTCTTTCTTTCTTTTTTTTTTTGTCATTATTGGGAAGGAGAAAGAGATGGTTGGTAGGCTTGGGGACTGGGTTAGAATCTTTTTCAGATTTGGCTAATAGTGTGTTTGCACTAGACTGATGAGAAAAAAAGAAACATGCTAGAATACTCATAATGGGTGGAGCTGTCAAAAAAAAAAAAATCTTTGACTCACTGGGTGCCTCCCAGTACCGCCAAAATGAATCATTCCTAACCAGACTCACCAATTGTCTTAGTGTGCTTGCATATGAAGGGCAGATTATGGGACTCCTGTCCTTTCACTCATCTTCAGAAAGGAAAGGTAAACAGAGGATGAAATTTCCCCAGACTCTCCAAAACCTCCCTACCCTACCACCGCCACAACATTCAGCAGGATTTTCACGTGCTAAGCTGATCTGCCCCGGTCGGTATTCGCTCCGCTTACAAAGATATACAGATATATGAGTTATGAAAGTTTTGCTCTGAACACATCATTTTCTCTATACAACTCATCGATGTCTTTGGAGGATACTTATTTCAAGCAGTTAACACCTGACCCCAATTTCTGTGGGTAATTAGTGAGCTAGATAACCACACAAAGTGGGTAATTACTTAGTACCCAAGGGTACGCTAGAAGTGGGTAGTGGTTTTGTTAACAAAAGCACATCTCTAATTATTGTATCTATGATGGGTGTTTTAAAAATACCAGTGACTATAGCAAGTGAACCGTGATAAATAAGTGAACTATTCTGCTGTCCTTAGCATATACATAGGTATATTCCATCATGGTTAATAATATTTACCTCTCTTGCATGGATTAATTAGTTAACATCTGTAAGACTCTCAGAGATCAAATGTGCTAGAGAGTTTCTAAATACAGTATTACTATTGTTATTACTATCTTGACTAATAATCCCAGGATGAGAGAAGCTTACGGAGTGGAAGCAATAGTCTGGTCTCTGTCTTGGTCTGAAAAAATGCTGAGATTACAAACGTAATGAATTTGATTGTGGGGAGTGGTCTTCTACCTGCCAGAGTCTAACACAGGTGGTAAAAGAAACAAAAGGTAAATGTCATTTCATTGACAGCTGGCTCAGGAGGGATCTGAGGAGCCAGGGTAGTAGATGGGGAGAGGGAGGAGCAGAGGGAAGGAGTCAGGGATGGGCCGGGAAGGAAGCTGAATCAGCCCGACCACACCCTCCTTCCAAAGTCCTTCTAGCTTTCCCTTTGATGAGCAGCAAACATGCACAAAAATCCTCAAAGAAGACATCCATGCAAGTGCCGGGACAAATTCATCATAATTACAATCAATCAGCCAGATAGACAGTATTTATTCCGGAGAAGAACAATCAGTACAAATTACTTTAACAAATGCAGATACATTTTAAAATATTACAGTGTTGAGAATAGGCACGCACAAATCAACTTCAGATATTTTTAACCCCAGGTACGAACATCAATGGAGAAACGCTTTCTAATTCAATTGCTTTTCTGAATTAGCCCCAAGATGGGAACTCAGGATAGTATTTATTTCTGCTGAGAAAGAAAGAAAAGAACAAGAAATGAAGGGGAAAGGTGAAAAATAAAAAAAAGAAAGCCTCATGCCTTTAGGGGCCTTAATTCTGGAGAGCAACGATGCCTCGAAAACAAACAAC
The DNA here is from genome assembly GCA_003697995.1 of Taxidea taxus jeffersonii. Taxonomy (NCBI): domain Eukaryota; kingdom Metazoa; phylum Chordata; class Mammalia; order Carnivora; family Mustelidae; genus Taxidea; species Taxidea taxus. The sequence continues at coordinate 244,790 of ML103497.1, read as the reverse complement.
AGCAAAAACTTACTGCTTCTTTCTCTGTCAATGTCCATCTCCTTGAGCCCGCTGTCTGGTGTCTGGCTGAAGCAGGACAGACAGAGGCTTCTGAGATCCAAATCTTCTAGGAGGCTCACCACATTTTTTCTTTCAAAGCAAGGTTGTCCTGGGGATTAACCCTAGGAGTCTGGGAGATGGGAAGCATGTGGGAAGGGTGAAGGGAAATACGCAAAAATATTGTATTCAGCCCCGTTTAGGATGTCTAGGGAGCAGGAGAGGAGAAGGATCCCATCAGTCAGCCAACAGGTACCACAGCCGAAACCTCTGCTGGAGGGCAATCTCCAGGACACGTGTTTATGCTGTGATTGGAGGCCAGTGGTGTGAGGAGCGGATTTTAAGAGTTTGGGAGCAGAGGGAAATTTTCTCCAAAAGCCACCCAAGCCGGGCTTCTGACCTGAAGCCCAGTGTTCGTCACCCCCTCTCTGAGCTCAGAACTACAAAGGCTGACTGGCATTCCCCAACCCGCCCAGCTCCTTTCAAACCCACAGACTGTGCCAGACTGGCCCCACCTCCCACTGCAGCAAATTCTGTAGCCCTGTCTCATGCTGCGCTGTAAGGAGCCAGATTTCCGTTTTAATTGTCCTACCTGGCCTTCCCCTCTGCCACTGCCCCTGGCTCTTGGTTCCTGGCCCAATTTCAAAGGCCCCACCAATTGCTCTCCTTCCCCCACCATCATCGGAAACGCCTCTAGTTCTCCCCTCCCCCAATTTTTATATCTAAAATGTTTTTATGCCCAGTACCTTCCTTCATCTTTGGCCCCCGCCACCCCCTTTCTTTGGTCTCCCGCACTCTCTGGTTGGACATCTTTTGGTTTGGCCATGTCAAAATTAGAGTAGTATCTCATGTTAGGGACTGAAAACCCAAAGTCGGTGGCTCACATCTTCCCCTCCCTAGTCCTCCCATATTAACAGAGCTGACAATCCCGTTCAACTCAGAGCATTTCCCAAAGCTAACCTTAAAAAAGCTGAAGCCAGTAGAGAACAGGTGTGTGGATGCATGCACGTGTGTGTGTGTGTGTGTGTGTGTGTGTGTGTGTACTGATCTAACTATACGAATGTAGTGGGAAAGTGCCTAATGGACATGCAGGGAAGGAAGAACTGAAGGAAGGGGTCTGGTATATTCGTGGACATTTAAGATAAAAGCAACAGAAGCTAACTTTTATAAGAACTTATGGGGGAAAAGGTTACATTTTTATTCTATATTTCTATGCATATGTATATAAACACAAACATATATAATCTGCATCGAGTTTCCACACATCACAATATCCTCAGATTATTAATTATCTGAAGTGGTATACACTCTACTGTGAACAGCGACAGGCAGGGCCCACATGGGTCTATAGTTAAAATGTGAACATGAAAGCCTTCTGGGATGGATTGGAAGAGGAAGACAAATCCCATAAGTCCCCTGCCCTTCCCCTGCACTGTCTGGGCTTAGAAGCTAAGAAGTTCTGTAACACCTCTCCTAGCGGGCACCATGACTTGAAGCTCATCGTTGCCATCCATCCCTCAAACCGTTTGTGCTCTTAACCTCTCTACTTAGGTACTCATTTCTTTAACACCACAGTTCTGTTTTCCGTTACTCCTCCAATAGCCGTCATTGATGTTCTTTGTGACAGAGGCTTATGGATAAATAATATCTCATTTAGTCTTCCAAAGCCATCACCAGTGTTTTACAGAGGCAGGGAGTGAGATATGACACAGCTGGAATGGCCCAGCTCTCGGTGGCACGGCTAGGACTTGAACCAGGTCTAACACAGCCAGCCTGGTCCTTCCTCTGCAACATTATGTTCTTTGACTCTTGTCTCAGTGTAACTGACAATTTCTACAGTTCATCCCCTCGAACTAGTCTAGTTTCTTCTTTGATGTATTTTCCATAGCACTCTGTACTTACTCTACCTTAACATTTATTCACTCTTTTCATTGAGCTCAGTTTGGCCAATAATTATTTATTTAGTACTTGACTGTATGTCAGGCCCTGTGCTAGGCAGTATAACTCCCTTAGGTGGAGGAAAGAAAAGGGGGCCGTGGTGTTGGCACTGTCCATAGACTATGCTGTCTCTATCCCCATACTGCAAGGTGAATGGAGACAGGGGTTGTCAAGTGGTCACTTTTGTCTTTCTGGTATATAGCACAATATCCGGTGGGCAGCAAAAGAATTTTAATAAACTTGTATGCTGATGTGGCTTTGGATGTAATGTTTTGAGAGAGCCAAGTTCATGTCTAAATAACCCTTGGAATGATGCTTAGTCTAATGCCACATAAAAGTAACATTTAGGGCACGTGGGTGGCTCAGTCAGTTAAGTGTCTGCCATCGGCTCAGGTCATGATCCCAGGGTCCTGGTACCGAGACCCACATCTGGCTCTCTGCTCAGTGGGGAGCCTGCTTTTCTCTCTCCCCAACCCCCACTCGTGCTGTTTCTCACTCTCTCTCAAATGAATAAATACAATCTTTTTTCTTAAAAAAAGTAACATCTGGGGCGCCTGGGTGGCTCAGTGAGTTAAGCCTCTGCCTTCGGCTCAGGTCATGATCTCAGGGTCCTGGGATCAAGCCCCACATCGGGCTCTCTGCTCAGCAGGGAGTCTACCTCCCCCCCCACCTGCTTCTCTGCCTACTTGTGATCTCTCTCTCTCTCTCTCTCTCTGTCAAATAAATAAATAAATAAATATTTTTTTTAAAAAAAGTAACATTTAATAAAGGGTGAATTGCAGCCTTATTTGTAAAGACTCTACTCTGGCTGAGGTCCCACATAGAGCCATGTTTATTTGTTTCTGAAAAATAGCAAATTGGTCTGTTAAACTCATTCTAAATGTTCTGCAGTCATGCTGTTTCTGTTTAAAGCCAGACAAATTCTGTCTAAAATCTCCCTGATCTGTGGATTAGGAGGTAATATCAAGTGATAAAGTGTCCAAGATGACGTGGCTGTGAAGGACTATTCTGGGCTACATACAGGGAGGGAGATCTCTTGCACTTTAAAGTGTGTGTGGGTAAGTCCAGATCTGAGATAAGCAACCCAGCTCAGATGCCCTCATTTCAGAAAATGAGGCTAAGAAGCTCGAAACGGTTCGTGACCATAGGACCTCAAGGCTCCAGAGTTTCATAATATGTATTTTGAAGAAAAGGTTAGACACATCCTCACTTTGCCAAAGGGAAGAACATTTAAGTATGTATCAGTGATATGCTCTGCAGGCTAGCTTCCATCCTCGTCTTCATCTGGGCAATTTCTGTTTCTGGCTAGGGGAGGGCAGGGGGAACGTGATGGTGTTCAGTCTGTCCTTCCACAAGCAATAATGCACTTTCAGAATTTCGATGCCTCTCAAGTTTCTAAAGATGCATCCCTTTAGGGGGCTGATGGCAATCCTCAAGGGAGAGCTGGATGTGCCCTTAAACTCTAAACATACTTTAGATGTGAACTATATCTAAATTCCATTAGCACGAGTCCCTTATTAATTGGCAAAAATATTCCCAGGAGGGGGAGGAGGAGGAAGCTGCCTTATGCATGTATCAGCAAAGCCATTTCCCTGAAGCATCGAGACTTTGAACCAGTAGGGAGCAGTGTTTGGTACCAGTAGTCTGTAGCTGAAGTGGTCTCAAAAGAAGTCATTTGGCAGATTTTACACCCCAAATCCCTAAGAGCTCCAAGTGTCAGGCTAAGTAATATCAGGCTAAATACTTGAATTTATGCCTAGTAAAAAATTTTTTTTTCTTGCTTTCCTTAGCCTTTTAGAACATTAGGGGAAATCACTGGTGAGAGAAGTCTTTAGCGTATATATTTAAAATAATATTTTTGATATAAATATATAAAATAATTCCATTGCCTCCTTATGCCTCATTGGGTGAGCTTCAGAGGACTTTTCTTGGCATCTAGATTAACTCTATGCAAGGTCTGGAGTTTATGTGATGGACCCATGTTGTTTGGGAAGCCCTTGGGAAGGTAATCTATGTTCCATTCCATATGACTTTACCAACTGGCAAGTAGTACATTTCAATAGCCTTTTGAGCCTCTACAGGTAAAAGAGAGAAGCTCTCACTCCTACATAACAATGGGTAAACTGAGAGAGAAAAATAGAGAAAATCAAGGCCCTTCTAAAGGGTGAGATCCCTATTACCTATGCACTAAGAGAACTGAGCCTGACATTATAAAAAGCATTATTCTTGGCTGACACATGTCATCTAAGAGCCAAGTTCTATTTTGGTCTAGGTTCTCTGCCATTCAGTCATTAGGTTTAGGCTGGCAAACAAAGAGGCATATTTCGGACCCTGGAACTTTTGAAGACTGAGATTGCCAGGCCAAGAGTCGGCCTAGGGACGATTTGAGACCAAAGATACAGGCCAGTATTTATTTCTGAACTTGCTACAAAGCTTGGAGGTTGTGAGGGAAAGGAGAGAGGTGGGAGAAGAGGAAGGCTTTGGAAGCCAAGAGTTTTGTCATCTTAAATCCAGTCTTATTGATGCCATGGTTCCTAGAGACATCTTTGCAGACCTAGTTCATGCTCTGTAGAAGATTGGGCTCCTTTTATAATATTCACCAGCTATGGATCTCTCAGTGTTTTCCAATATAAAGGAGAGAGGTATCAAAGGTGATGATCCATCAGTAAGCAGAGAGTGAATCACAATTCAGATTTCAAGGTTTCTAGTCATGCTCCTAGGACTGTATCTCACCTTTTCATTATGGAAATAAAGTCAAGACACATTCCTTCTTCTCTTTTAGACTTTGTCTCTTCAGTTTTTTTGTTTTTGTTTTTTCTCTCTTTAGGTTCTAAAGGTTTAGGAGAAGGAGAAGGAAAAGCAAATACCCTCATATCATTATTCCCTTTTCATTGTTGGGAACTGAGGCAATTAGTGGCTAAATACCTTTTCCAAGAAGGTTGTTAGGGCACCAAGAATAGAATCTAGGTCTCCCAGCCCGACTGTTATGAGGAAAAATGAGCTAATGTGTATGAACTGCCGAGAGTTCACTGGGAGTGAGTATGTGCGATTCTGAGGTATCGTTAATAATAATCAGACCCCGTGCCTCTTGGTCTCCCCCATTATTAACTAATAGCGGCACAGTAAGGAAAGGCTTCGAAAAGATACGATTAAATTTACTTGAGCTTTTGTGAAATGGATGATTTTCAAAAGCACTGAATGTGCAGAATTAATAAAATTAAAAGAACACCAAAACATAGTTTGAGACACATTTTGGGGACTGAGGGGCCTCAGCAGCATCAGAATTCCTGCTAAGATTCAAACAGAGATAGATGAATAGGGATGAGTAGGGAGCACTTTGGGGAGACATCAAGGCATATTTTAAAGGTAGAAACTGCTACCTCAGAGATTTTGAGTGTGGCACGTTCAACACTCGTCAAAGAGTCTCTCCACGCAGCAAATAGCAATGACACAAAGACCACAGGGAATTATGTCAGAGGGAGCCAGGCCAGCCTTCTGGGGTCTCCTGCTTTGCCCTTCTGGAATGTTGGACTGTATGCTCCAATCCAGGCAGGTACACAGCAAAGCAACTGTTGTTGGCAACCAACCCGCACTCCCAAATGAAGGGAGGTTAAGTGAATTCTTAAGTCTTCCAAGATTCACTGTGATATTCTGACTACCTGGCCCAAGTCTAGAAAATTGTTGCATTTATGGGCCCACAAGCCTCCCAGCTGTGCAGATACTTACCGTGTGCTGCATGGAGATGCACTGATTGTGATTTTACTCTGGCTGCCATCAAGCCTGCCACATAATAGGTGCTTTACACATTGTTGTGGCATCTGTACTCTTCTGGGAACTTAATATTAATCTAGGTCACAGTGCTATGTAACACAGACCAATCGATGATCATACAGAGGCAAGCAATCTTTAATTGATGATTTTCTTCCTCTGTCATGAGTTTAATCACTCCAAATCCACGTCTCAAATTTGATAGAAAAGTGAGGAAAATTCTAAGGTGGGGAAGGAGGAGAAGAACTTTGAAAACAAAACAAAACAAATGAAATCTGGCTAGTGTTCTGTTATAAAATGTGAACAGAGCTTTGGGTGTTTCTAGGGAACATCTAGGTGTCAACTTGTCAACGTCTTTTTAAAACCAGAGGAAACAAAGAAAATTGATTGAAAAATTAAAGTTGTGGAGGAAATGATGGGAGGACAATATCTTCCCCACAACTGGTCTGCATATGCACATATCTCTGGCCCCCAGGACCTGCTTTCTGCAACCCAGTAAGAATTGACTTAAGTATTAGGAAACCCACTTTGTTCAGAGAACTCATGGTGAGAATATCTAACCCTGGGATGGACATGGAGGTAAAGGAAAAATCCTACACATGGCTTCTCTTTTGTTGAAAACAAGGCAGAGAGAACCTTGGAAAAGACCATCATCTAAAATTAACTTGCCTGCCCTCATAAGGAAGGGGACGAGAGAGTAAAGGCAATTATCACCGGATGGGCTGTCTTCTTGGACTTCTTGGATTATCCCAGAATCTCCTTCCTCAGAGCCCCCAGCATATCCAATGGGAACATATCTCACACAGGACCTGTGACACTGTGAGATACGGCTCTGTATCTCCAGCCCTCTGCACGTGACTGGCACACAGTAAACCCCCAGTAAATGTTGAATAAGAAATGTGTAAAGTCAACTTAAAGATAGAATTTAAGAGCTATGAAATACAGGGCAAATGCAACCATGTCCAAAATAGACAAGAAAAAATAGGAATTCAATTAGATCCAGATTCTGGGCTGGGGCTTATGGGACAGGAAGGGACAAAAAGAAGAGGCTCTGGCAACCAGGAAGCCTTCATCCTTCATGAGGATGCTAAAGCCATGTTGGTCAGGTTATGCACAAAGAATTAGAATCTGGCCCTGGAGAAAACCAAAGTGGTCTGGTTATTTAATTTCAGGTTCGTTCATTCGTTCTTTCTTTCTGGCACCCCTCAGGTACTATTTCTAATTATAGTGGTCTCAAGACACATGAACCAATGGAAAGAATACAGAACTGAAAGTTAAAGAGACATGATTTCTCCACTTAATTCTGTCACAGTAACCTTGGACAATACATTTTACTTCTCAGATCATTAGCTTCCTCAGCTGTAAAACAGAGGGTTAGACTAGATACACTATGACATTTCCTCCAGGGAAATTCTAGAACTCCACATAGTCCCTCTCTCTCTGTCTAGATTCCATTCTCTTACAAAAGCATTTTCTTAACAGTTATGATACATATGGCATTTAGATTTAGAAAATAGAGGGGTGTGTGGTTTAGTTGGTTAAGCAACTGACTCTTGATTTTGGCTCATATCATGGTTTCTGGGTGATGAGATTAAGCCCCATACTGGGCTCCAGGCTCCGTGGGGAGTCTGCTTGAGATTCTATCACTCTCCCTCTGTCTCTCCTCCTGTTCATGATCTCTCTCTTCCCCCTCAAATAAACAAATAATATCTTTAAAAAAAAGAGAGAGAGAGAAAATAGAGCATCTTAGCTGATATTAAAAACAATTCAGAATTTGAACATCCAAAACGAGAGAAGAAAAATGTGAAGGGCTTCAGAATGGTGGGATTAATCCCAGTAGATTTGGTCATGGAAAGGAGATAACCCTTTAGTGGTCTCCAAAATCTGAGCATTGAGTGGAACAAAGAACTGTGGACAAGATTCTTGGGCAATAAGGAAGTTGTTTGGAAGGAGCAAGAATTAGTCATCCTATTTCATAAAAAAGGAAATTGATGTCCAGAAAGGATAGCTGACTCACTCAAGATCACACTGGGAAGATGACACCAGAACTGACACTCAGGTATCCTGCCTCCCACCCAATTATGTTGTTGGTACTATGACCCAATAGAATCGGGTAGTGCCCTGGCCAATTTGGCTTCCAGAAGCTCTACATACTCGCTGGAAATTTCTGTAGTCACTAGAGAAAAGTAACTACACGAATTACCCAGAGAGACTCTTTCAAAGCTTCCCCATCCTCAAAGACACTTCCACTGGCCTTGGGTCAGGAAATCTGATTTCCATTCCTTCATCTGTCACTTTGGGCTTTATTACATCAAATTCCTTCTTTGGGAGTCAAAGGACTTATTAGAGAAACTTATAAAGTGTAAAAGGATCCTAGATCAATATCTAGAAACCACTGTTAGAGGAATTTTTGTCCAATATCACTAATGACCTAAAGGAATTTCCTTATCTACTTTTTAAATGTGTGTGCACATCATATACCCTGTTCATATACATTAGAATGTATATAATAGAATATATGCAGACATACACCACTCATGTAAAAATTACATATGAGTGTACGTTCATACATGTATATTTACATGTATCTCCTTCAGTTTAGCTGGGAAATCTGTTTCAAAATCAACTCCTGCTCTCTCCCCGGACTTGATATATAGCCAAGCAGGCCATTCTCGATTAACCCAGCTCCCTCCTGGGAAAAGTCACAGAATAACTTTATTGATTTCCCTTTACCCTTCTCCACATTTCTCTGCTGAAATGATGTCTTAACTCTTAAATGTAAAAGCAAAAGGAAAAGAAAATTAAAACGAAGGGATTCACTTCCTTAGGGTCATGTTGATTCCCTTCTATTTTTTTCTTATTTCCTAAAAAAATTTTTTTTGAGGAACAGGGTACTTGTGAGGGGGGTAGTACAGAAAAGAGAGGATGCTATGTTTTCCAAGGGTTTTGTGCAACAGATTTCTTTACATTGAAACCTGTGTTTTACACACAATGCTGGACTCAGTACCACATAAACCTCTTCTCTTCCTTCTCTTATGACTTGGCCAGCCATCCTTGAACACTGCCAAGACTTTTTGGCAAACAATCCCTCCAATGTTTCCAGGAGCATACCCAAGGCATAGGAATATAGGGAATGTTTACTTCTCATCAGATTTTCCTACCTCAAAAGATCCCAACAAGATTAAGTATTTTATTTTTTCTTAAGATTAAGCATTTTAAACACAGATAATTCTTTACTGATCAAGTTTCAGGATGACTGATATCATTTCAGAGGTTCTCTGATACAGTTTCAGAGAGGTCAGAGTGAGGCTCTCTAGGCAGTCTTTCTGCCTGGACTTCTCCTGATGACCAGGGAAGGCTAACCCACAGCCTCTCTCTCACTTCCCTTCCAGCTTCTGAAGTGTTCCAGCCCTGGATTCTCACTAGGCCTGGGTGGGATCAGGATACTGGATGGGGCGCTGGGTGGCTGGGTGGGTTAAAGCCTCCACCTTCAGCGTGGGTGGTGATCTCAGGGTCCTGGCTCTCTGCTCAGCGGAGAGCCTGCCTCCCTCTCTCTCTCTCTGCCTGCCTCTCTGCCTATTTGTGATCTCTGTCTGTCAAATAAATAAATAAAATCTTTTTTTAAAAAAAGGATACTGGATGGAAGAGAAGAGGGGATACTAGAGTGGCTTAAAGTAACAGCTCTAAAAAAAACACCATTTGCATTTTCTTCTCTTCCCCCCACTCCATGGATCTAGCTCTTCTTACTCTAATGACTGAGTTCATAAAAGCCTCCGTAGAATTTTTATTTCCTTCAGTTCTCTTTTCTATTACCCACAGCTTTTCTTGTTAAGGGAAGAAAAGGACTGACTGATTTACACCACAATCACAATCTGATTCTTCTCCACTTTAAGCAAATAAAGATGCCTAGTGAAAAAAACAGATTGTGTGTTATTTAAAAATTGAAAGCTTATGTGAACCAACCACCCCTCAGAAATGAGCTTAAGAAAAAAGTACAGGAAGAAAATAGTAAACAAGGTTACAGAGATGCACACTGTTGAGTACAATTTAGTAGAACAATTATTAACAATATGATGAATATCTACTTCCAGTGCACAAATAAGATATACTTAAAACCACAAAAGGATAGTGATGTGCTATGCCACCCTGAGGTTTAATCACCGTGGGTTGTTGTTTTTTTTTTTAAACAAAATACCCCTTTCCCCCCATTAACTTGCAAACTTAGTTTTAATTAAATGTCATCTTACTTTTTACTGGCCAGTTTGTCTTTTTTTCCATTTTGTTTCTCTGCACATCTTGAATCAGACAGTGACTTGGAAGCGTTATGGGTGAAAGTAGGTAGAAAAGCATGCTAAGAATTGGGTCATCTTGTTGAAATCAAGTTTACTCCTGTGTAGTACAGCCAGAAGATTTGGTGAAATTTATCCTACTATCTTGCTGTATCTGTCCCAACTCATTCCTTTCATAGGGCCTCAGTAGGGGGAATTATGCAGCAATGCAGTTTGTATCCTGGTTAAATAAGAAAGTCTCTGGAGTACATTTCCAAGAACAGCATCCCCCCCCCCCACCCCCGCCAATGGCAGAGGAGCCAAGATTGTACCTTGTAAGAGGAAACATTGTTTCCTTAGGTAGTTTAGTCTCTTTGTTGAAACTGGCTACAAATTTCCAGTCGCAAGGAAGAGGGTCCATTCGGCCTCTGGATAAATGGAACCTCCAGAAGCTTGTCCCAGCTAGGCAGAACAAGGCACGCTCTCAGTTTCCAAGATCTAATAGAAAGGTCTTTCCTGGCTTCCTACAATACCCAGATGAAACACAACGAATTCACCACAATTTGAAACTACCGAGTAAGAAAAAGTTTGGAATCAAATGTTCATTCATTCATTTATTCATTCAGCAACTTTTTTATAGGGTAGCTCTCATATAGACTGGTCATTGTCAAAGCATAATGTGAGGTAGAAGAAAAAAGATATATCCTGGCCTTCTGTTCTTCTCAACTCCTACTATCCTTGGTACTACCCCTGATTTCCAGCGGCTACTCGAAAATCCCCAGCTGAAAAACAGCTTCCAAGGGTTCATGTGTTCATTCCAACCCTTTCTCTCCTGCTTCCATGTGGAATATCATTTGATTCAGGCTTGTGTGAATACACATTATTAATTAATATTAAGTCACGACAATGTCCTTCTTTCAACAAGTTTGATACTCAGACCACAAAAAAGCTGTATCTTCTGCATCAAATTGAGAAACATCTCTATGGTGATCTCTGACATCGAAAAGGCAGGAATACTTCTTTATATTTTTGTTCCCTAATGTGAACAGCCCTGGGAGTACTTGCTTCATTTCTTAGAAAGAACCTAGAGCTGTGGTTGCCTAAGGGAGTCATTCCAACAGAGACTAGAATTTCAAGAGAGAAAGTGTATCCAGCTGCCTTGTCTGGTGCTTCTGATACATGAAAGTGTCACCCTCCCCATGGTAGACTAGGGGGGGAATGATGAGCGTGAATTAAGTCATCTCTTCAATGACGTATTGCAAATAATTTCTCTGGTAAAGTAGCCAAGTTCCTGACCACGGTATTGTACCCAAATAAAGAAAAAAAGGCTATTATTTTGATGTTGTTGTTTTTCACATTGGTAAGACCTCAGAAACTTCTTATTCCAATGGATAGATTGGAATCACTGAAAAACTTGCCTCCCCTTCCCAGTTCTTTGGCTAAAATGTATTGGGAAAATGGGGCATTAGGCACATTTCTAATTGGGAAAAGCCTGATTATCATAGGTAACCCTGATTAGGTGACTTGTAGAGCACTATCATGTAGAGAGAGAAGAGACTTAAAATAGACACAACTAAGTTAGCAGTGGCAAAGGTGCTATGTGATTGGATCTGGTGTTTCAAATATCTTTTATCAAAGCAAAAGGAGAAAGAATGTGCCTTGCACAAAGTAACCCACAGGACTTTCTAAACAGAACAAATATGGAACATATACAAAAGTAAGATCATCTGTAAGGAAATATCCTCTCCTTTCACAATAAGCTATGAAGATTGATTGAGTTATCATAAACTTGGGCTCTTAATTATCCCCATGCCATGTGGCTAGGAACTCAGGAACCAATGATACCCACCAATAAGCCACATCTAGAACTGTTGCATCTGCTATCATCAAAATAATGGCAAGCTTGTAGACAAACGCTGATGAGTAGGGGGGAGACAACAGGGAGTTACACAGCATACTTTGAGATCAGGCTGTTTGGAATCTTCTTTGCCATTTCTGGATATTTCCTGCTAAAGGCATAACAAGTATTCAGGGAATACTTTGGAGTTTTTCTAAACTTACAGTGATCCCAACACTTAACTGGGGAAACACAGAACATTCCACTCTGGCAAAGGTAGAATTTAAAGGTAACTTGGGGAAATCCACTAAGTGTCTTGTAGAAAACCAAAAAGGCAAAAGTAAAATTGACACCAAGAAAATGATAATGGAATCATTCAGGCTTGCAGCTGAAACCCAGATCTGCCACTTAATAATTCTGTGGACTTAGCCAAAGTACTTAACTTTTTGAAACCTCACCTCAGGTTCCTGATTTATAAAATGAGGATAATAAAATGTTCCTTTTTTAGAAAGATTTAGGGAGGGGCAAGATGGTGGAGAAGTAGGAGACCCTGGTTCATTTCATTTCATTTATTTATTTATTTATTTATTTATTTATTTATATTTTAGAGAGAGCACGTGCACACACGTGATTGCATGCAGATGGGGGAGGAGCCGAGGAGAGGGAGAGAATCTCAAGCAGACTCTGCCGGGTGGGGAACCTAATGCAGGTTCAATCTCAAAACCCTGAAATCATGACTGAAACCAAGAGTCAGATCTCAGACAACTGAACCACCCAGGTGTCCCAGTAATATTTTCTATGCCTACTTATCTTAAGGTTAAATAACAAGGAATATAAATTGTTTAAGACAATGCCCTGCATATGGTAAGTACTCAACAATGTTAGTTCCCTTATTTCTTTCCTTTTATTGATGCACACTTTTCTGATTTCCATTTAACCTCTCTTTTCTGAGTTTCTAGAATACTGATTTTCCTATGCTGTTCAACGAGTCTATTTTATTTAATAGTTTTAAAAATTATTCTAAATATAAGACATAGAGAGAATATGAACATTGAATAATACTTGCCATTTTTGCAAAAGATGCTCATAATCTTCTGAGAAAGTTAGAAATGTGTGTGTAACTATAAATTAGACAATGGTAAATGGAATTGGTTGATTAAACATTGGGGGTGGGTGGTATCTATTATGTGTCAAGCACCATATAAAGTATCAGAGACTCAAAGATATATAGGATGCAATCATTGAACTCCAAGGCCCTTAACTTAGTATATAAAGAGACATATGGGCAAACGACCACAAAGGAAGGTGGAGAATACAAATGATACCAGATAAAGTAGTGGCACAAAGAATGGGAAATCACTTCTGTTGGGGGTATCTGGGAAAGTTTAAAGAGGAGAAGGTATCTAGGCTAACATAAAATAACTAGTTCCGAACACAGATAAAATGAGCAAATTCCTTGAAAAATACACTTGCTAAAACTGACAGAGATGAAACAGAAAATCTAAGTGGTCTTATATCTCTCAGAGCAATTGAATCCATTATCTAAACCTTCCCAAAGAGAATATTCCAGGTCAAAATTGTAGGATTGGTGATTCCTACCAAATATCCAAGTAAGAAGAAACACTAATTTTATAAACCTTTCTGAAAAATAGAAGAAGAGGGAATATTTTTTTTATCAAAATTGGAAAATAAATTACAAGGCAATCATAGACCAATATCCTTCATAAACATAAATGCAAAAATCTTTAACAAAATTTTAACAAATCAAATCTTGCAACATACATATAAAAAAAAAATGGTCACCCATTAGGATTCATTCCAGGGTTGTAAGATTGGTTTGTATTTAAAAATCAAGGTAACCCATCATATTAGTAGAATAAATGGGAAGAAAAGCATATCATTATTTCAATAGATGCTGAAAAATTATTTGATAAAATTCATATGCATTTTTTATTTAAAAAAAAAGCCTCTCAGCATATTAGGAATAAGAAAGGAATTTTCTAAATCTGGTAACAGGCATCATGTAAAAAAAAAAATACTGTAAACATCATCCTTAATGTCTAATTATAAAATTATTTCCCCCTAATGTTGGGGAAAAGTCCTGCTCTTATCACTTCTAGTCACCATTTCACTGGACATCCTAGTAATTGTAATAAAGCAAGAAAAAGAAAAGGCATAACTAGAAAAAGAAGTAAAATTGCCTCTATTTGCTGTGCTTGTTTATGTAGAAGATCCTAAAATAATCAATGTAACAATCACCAGAACTAATCACTGCATTTAGCAAAATTATAAGATATAAGAATAATACATGCACATCAATTATATTTTTAGATACAAGCAGGAAATCATTGGAAACAAAGAATTATACACCATTTATAATCGCATCATAAAACATAAAATATTTGAGATTAAATTTTCAAAAATATGCATATAGTGAGTTCAATTGTGGTTCTCAAAATATATGTCTACCTGGAACCCCAGAATGTAACCTTTTTTGGAAAAAGGGCCTATGCAGATGCAATTAAGGTAAAGATCTTGAGATGAAATCATCCTGCATTTGCCTGTTCCCTGTCCAATGACAGTGTCATTATAAGGGGCAGAAAAGCAGATAACATTTTGACCTAGAAGGGGAAGGCCATGTGAAGAGACAAGCAGAGAGGTTGGCTGAGGAATAACAAGGATTGCTAGCAGCCTCCAGAAGCTAGGCATGGAACAGATTTCTCCCTTAAAGAGTCCAGAAAGAACCTGCCCATACCTTGACTGTGAACTTTTGTCCCCTGAACTGCAAGAATAAATCTCTATTGTTTTAAACCAACCTCTTTGTGAAAATCTGGAACAGCATCCCTAGGAAACTAATTCAAGATGTAAGATCTTAACAGTAAAAAGGGCAAAATGTTGTTGGTAGAAGTTAAAGACCTAAAGAAATGCAGATATATACCAGCGTTCATAGATAGGAAGACATCAATATCATTATGGTATCAATTCTACCCAAATGGAGCTACAGATCCAAAGCACTCTGACAGTCAAAAGCTCAGCAAGCTTGCTTTCACTTTTTTGTTTGTTTGTCTGTTTTTGCAGAAATTGACAATTTTAAAATTTATACAGAAACACAAAGGTTCTAGGCTTTTCAAAGTAGTTTTATAAGACTGGAGTTTTCATACTACTTTATTTCAAGATTTACTATAGAGGTATAAGAATAAAGACAGTGTGGTATTGGAGGAGAGGACAGACATTCAGATGAATGGAAAAGACCAGAGTCTAAAAATAGACCCCCACTGACATGGTCAATTGAATTTTTTGACAAAAGTGCCAAGGCAATTAATTAAATGGGGGGAAAGTCATTTCAACAAATGATGCTAGAACAAGCTAACTGTATAGAAAACAATAAATATTCACCCTTATTTCATACCATATACAAAAGTTAACTCGAAGTAAATGACAAACCTTAATGTAAAAGCTAAAACTATAAATCTTCTAGAAGAAAAGATAGGAGAAAATCTTTGAAACTTTAGGGGTAAGCAAAGATAAAGATCAGACACAAAAACACAAAGAACTATAAGGGAACCAACTGCTAAACTGGACTTGATCAAAATGTAAAACCTGGGGTGCCTGGGTAGCTCAGTGGGTTAAAGCCTCTGCCTTTAGCTCAGGTCATGATCCCAGGGTCCTGGGATCGAGTCCCACATCGGGCTCTCCGCTCAGCGGGGAGCCTGCTTCCCCCTCTCTCTGCCTGCCTCTCTGCCTACTTGTGATCTCTGTCTGTCAAATAAATAAATAAAATCTTTTAAAAAACAAAAACAAAATGTAAAACTTTTGCTCCTTGAAAGACATGTTGGAGAAAATGAAAATACACACCACGAATTGAGAGAGAATATCTGCACAACAGGCCGTATAACAGAATGGTATCTAGCATCCATAAAGACATCTTATAACCCAATAATAATGATAACTAATAACAAAGATAAATTTTACACACTTCACAAAAGGAGATACACAAAAGGCCAATAAGCACATGAAAAGATGCTCAAAGTTATTAGTCATTAGGGAAATGCAAATTAAAATCACAAGATGCTACTACACACCCATTAGAATGGTTAAATTTAAAAGACCATCCATAACAAGTTTTGAGAAGAGTGCAGAAAACGAATTCACATATGTTCTTGGTGGGGATACAAAATGGCAAACCACTGAGGACAACAGAAGTCTCTTACAAAGTTAAATACACATCTACCATGTGACCCAGCAATTCTAATCCTAGGGTTTATTGAAGAGAAATAATAACATATGTCCTCACAAAAATGCGCAAGCTAGTGTTTGTAGAAGGTTCATTTATCATAGGCAAAAACTGGAAGTAACCCAAATGTCCATCAACTCGTAAATGGATAAACAAATTGTTACATACCCACAACACAATGAAATACTACTCACTGATGAGAAGAAACAAATCACTTACACATGTAACAGTATGGGTGAGTCTCAGAATCTTCATACTGAATGAAAGAAACCTGACACAAAAGAGTATATACAATATCGATTCCATTTCTACAAAATTCTAGAAAAGGCAAACCAATGTATAGAGACAAAAAGCAGATCAGAGCTTGTCTAGGGCCAGGGTGAGAGGAGGACAGACAGCAAAGGGACCCAAGGAAACTTTTGGAAGTGATGAAGATGTTGTATGTCGATGGTCATGGCTGTATTATAGATGCAAGCCTGTCAAAATGCATCAATTGTACATTTTATTTAATTTTTTTTCAATTGTATGTTTTAAATGGATATAGTGTGTTGCATGTAAATTATATCTCAATAAATTTGCTAAATATATTGAGGAGAGTGACAGCAGACGGACAGCAGGAAGAAGGGGCATGCAGAGAGAAGCATAGGAACAAAGACACAGAAGAGTAAATGCCTACATGCTTTGTTGTGGAAAATAGTTTACAAATTTCCTCCAGGCAGTAACCCTGTCTTGTATTATATCTATGGTCTTCTCAGTGTCCAGAAATAAGGAGGGCAATGAGGTTCCTGAGTTGCATAGAGTTCCTCAGTATATAGCCACAGGTAACTGTTTAGAGAGTGTTAGGTCTACTACCAGGAGATCAAGTACAAATCCCAATCATGTATCCTTCTGAGACCCCTCAAAGTCATTCTACCTCTCAAATCCTAAACTGCAAAGTAAAAGCAACAATGTCCCCATAATACAGTTATCAGAAAGGTTCAGAGAACACCTACGAGAGCACCTAATAATATCTCAGTACACGTTACATATCCATGACAAACAGTGGGCCTTCCAAACATATTTGTGGATGGACATGCCAACTGTTACTTGGTTGTTCATATACTCAAATCTTTTATTATCTGCATAAATATTATCCACGTCCAATGATTTTCCTAATCAGAGACATGCTCCTAGGTTACTTCACTTACTCCAGAAATTAGAGTTGATTTTAATATTAGGTTGGGAAGGATACAATTACCAAAGTAAATGTGTTCCACAAAAAAAAAAAAAAAATCACATAAAGCGTTCCAAAATAGAAGTGACTTGGGGATACTGCATTGTTTCTAGATTTTCTATGCCACTGCTTTTGAGGAGTGCAGTCAATGGAGAGCCAACTATTGTCACAAAAACCAAACACACAAAAGATAAACAAGTGGTGGGTAAATGTGGTCCCGGTCTGAAGGTTTCAAGGAGAAACTAGAATAAAAAGATACAGCGAGGTCATCCAACTACGGAAAATCAAGGCAGAAGGAGGCTCCTTGATCCAGTCACTCAGAAAAGGAAAATTGCTAGAAGATGGTCTTTAAGAAGTAACCAGACACATTTAGTACAAGAACACAGGCATCCCTCTCCCAGAAAGAAAACGGACAATCTAATTGCACTTTCAAAGACTGACTGATTCCTACGAGTGTTTGCCCAAAATGGCAATACAGGGGAGAGCAGTTATATTCGTTGAGGAGTTCTGGGATGGAAGACCTCAGATGAGCCTTGTTATTTCTCCATGTTCTGTGGTACACGGGTGAAGAATTCTTCATGACATAGAGAAAGACAGGAGCTTGTTTTTAATACATTTTTGGTGGTAAACAAATTTCTTTTGGTTTAAGGGTCAGCAAACTACAGCTCTTGAGCCACATCCGTCCTGCTACCTGTTGTCCTGAAATCTGCTGGCTCTCACTTGTTGCTCTTGGCAATGGCTGCGCTCTCACCACAATGGCAGAGGGGAGTGGTTGCAACAGAGAGCATTTGGTGCACAGAGCCTAGAATATGTACGCTCTGGCCCTTTACAGATCAAGTTTGATGGCCTCCTACCCAGATACTGGAATATCTGCATTGATGCTGTCTCAGGTACCAGGGAGCTATTCTAAAAAAAAATCTCTCAAAAGTTGTTTCTTCTCATGGTTTAGTGGGATCCTACTTAGAACTGAATTCTCCCAATTTTTCCTGAAACCATTTCACTAAGATTAAGAGAAAGGTTTTCCAAATATTGCAACCCATATCATAAGTTTATGGAAAAAATTGTGCAGTGAACATAGAGAATTTCAGTTTCAGGGCGCCACTTAAATAAAACCGACTATGATGCAATCTGTGTTTCTCTGTTCTTGTCTCATTGAGGGGCAGGATTCTTCTTTGGACTTTGTCTGGCTGTGACCAAACTCTGAGGCCTTAGAGCCACCTATACCAGCAAGCCCTGGAACACTGAGAAGACAGGAAACCTTCTATTACTAAGACCGGTTTTCAGTTTGGGTTGTTAATATATCCCTGTTAATCACCTGACCTTTAAAATCTAGAACTCTATTTGCTTCAACTTGTTCCTCTTCTGTACCTTACTGCTCTGTACTAGAACCCTAGTCTCCTGCCACCAAACATTTCCTGCTTATTTGAACTTCTGGTTCCATTCCTTCCAGATAAGGCCAGTCTCATGCCATCCATGTCCCAGAGTGACCCTGGGTCTTTAGTCTTCTCTGGGTTCCAGTTCAACCATGTAGAAAAGGGGAATGCTGTGTTTTCAGGTACTCTGTACAGATCTACTGAAGAGAAATAACGAAGCCACCGCTGGAAATACAAACACTGTTCTAATTTGCAAGCTAACAGATTCTCTTGGTATTGATATTACTAAAGGGAATTTAAATGATGGCTGCAATCAAACTATTTCTGTATGGGTTGAAAATAGCCAATCTAGAAATCATCATAAACCTTAAAACTTAAAATTTTTTCCTCTAAAATAGTAATGAGAAGGAAGGGTATGACTTCATGCTCATTCTTAGAAAAACCTAAAAATAGCAAAGAAAGAAAAGGATGCCACATATTCACCTGACACATGAAAAGCCTACTTGGATATTTCTAGGGACTCACAAATAACAGAAAAGTTTAACACAAAACCTAAAGCTCTGAGCTAATCATGGTTCTTCTTAATCTTTCAGTAATAAAACACAGTTGTGATCCTCAAAGTGACTGGTGTTTTTTTTTTTCCGTCTCTACCTGAGGGTTGTGTCTCTAGCTTACCCTTCAGTGCTTGGTTCTTGGCATTGTTTCATGGTCAGTAGGGACAATACTCTTTGGAAGCACTGAAAACAATGGTATTTCCATTAGTGAATGAACAACATTTTAGCTTGTTTTAATAAAAATGGCCACCGGTGAAATTAACAAAATGGTGTATGTATAGGTGTGTACTTGAGAGAAGGTACTCAATTTAAAAAAAAATTTTAATTAACATGTAATGTATTATTTGTTTCAGGGGTACAGGTCTGTGATTCATCAGTCTTACACAATTCATAGCACTCCCCATTGCACATACCCTCCCCAATGTCTATCACCCCATCCCTTCCACTGCCCTCCAGTCCAGTGATCCTCAGTTTTTTTCCCCTCCCTTTCCCCTACAACCTCCCCCATCTTGCCTCTCAAATTCCTCATAACAGAGAGATTATATGATACTTGTCTTTCTCTGACCAACTTATTTTGCTCAGCATGATACCCTCTAGTTCTATCCACATCATTGCAAATGGCAAGACTTAGGGTTTCTTAAATGGCTGCATAGTATTCCATTGTACACACACACACACACACACACACACATGTGTACACCACATCTTCTTTACCCATTCATCTGTTGATGGACATCTAGGCTCTTTCCATGGTTTGGCTATTGTGGACATTGCTGCTATAAACATTCAGGTGCACATGCCCCTTCGGATCACTACATTTCTATCTTTAGGGTAAATACCCAGTAGTGCAATTGCTGGGTCGTAGGGTAGCTCTATTTTCAATTTTCTGAGGCAACTCCACCCTGTTCTCCAGAGTGGCTACACCAGCTTGCATTCCCACCAACAGTGCAGCAGGTTCCCTTTGAGAGAAGGCACTCAGGATGGGAATATAATAATTATATTTATTTTTATAATTCCACAGTAAGCTTAATTTCTATTGCACATGATTGATTATGGGAAAGTTTATAATTTCTCCACTTTCCAGACACGAGACTTCACTTTCCATCCCTAAAACACACACTAACTTGTGACCTAACCATCAATACTGTAAAAGAGCAACACATCCCGCTCCCTGACCCTGAGGTCAGTATTTCTTTAACCTCAACCTCCTAGCACCCAGCCTACAGCACTGAGCAGAGCATGTGCTTTTGGGCATTCCACACAGCAAGCTGGATGTCTCCACAATACTCCACACCTGTGTTTGAGAGCCCCGCTCAGAACTGCATACTGACTCATTCCACTTACCATTTCCCTTGATCTTGGTTAACTGCTTCCAGGCCTAGGCTTCAGAGACACAGGCTCTAAGTGACACAGGGGAGCAGTGGAAGGGAAAGAAAGCACCAGAATATAAAAGGAGACAACTGCCAACCGTGAATCCTAAGATGACCAAGAAGCAAAAAGCCAAGAAAGACTTTATGAGAGCGTGGAATCCAACACTGGTCCTTTCCTAAGGTGACCCTTAGCCACTAAGTGGGTTAGGGGCAGAAAACTGTTTGGAAAGCCTACGAAGGGTGTTGTGATGCCTGGATAGATAGCTTTTATTCTGATAAGCATGTACTTTCATAGAGGACTTTGTTCTTTGATAAAATGGGATTTGATAAAATGCTAACGTCATTGAAAAGGGGCTCATTTACTATTTTGATGTGGCTGTTGTACATTTTCTTCTCTCTTGCTCTTGCATGTGGGGTCTACATCAGAGAGGGCCAGCTGTGTGACATGTACCCCAAGCATAAGCACAGTCAGGTGCTTAACGAGTGTCTGGTGATGACAATGAACACGAGCTTAATAACGGCATCTTCTCTAAAAGCTGATTAATGGGGCTCCAAGTTAATATTTTTTCATCCACTCTTCACACTCATTTTTTTAGTGGGTGTAGAGAAACTACAAATTGAACATTCCTTGAAAGAAGAAAAGCAGAATGTTCTATTTAGAAGTAGGTAGATAGCTTTGTTAGAATCTCTGCTGATGGTTCAGAAACAGGATTTCCAAGATTTTATTCCTATGACACATGCTGTGGACATAATCTGTCTTAGCCAACCTCCATGTCCAAGGTTTTCATAACCACATTTGCCATTTGCAACATATTAAGAGGATCTGCAAAGTTAAGAGATCCTTGATTCAATCAGAAACAATACTTAGTACTTTGTAATAATCCACCTATGAGCCAGAAAACCAAGGGGGTGTTAACAACTGCCGTGATCCTATGATTTTGCCGTACCACAAAGGAAGCTGTTTAAGTTTCTACTTGAACATGGTGTTCCACAGAAACCCTTCTCTCTCTACTAGCGGATGACAACTCCATAGTCTTAGGCTCCCCTCTGGGATCCTCTTGTCTTTCATCACCACTGAGTCACACAAAAACAGGAAAACCAACCTCAGCTAAACGGCATTCCCCATACTGATTCCCTTTTTCCTCCCATCTACTGAGCCATTGTTCTTCCAGATTTAGAAGGTGTAAGATATCTTTGATTTGCTGCTCCCCTCCCCTTCCCAAGTCCATTTTTACAGAAGTTATAAAGTCTATTGTTCTTCTGTGGACGTGTGTCTCTCATCTCTTCCTTCCCCTCCACTTTTCACTGCTGTCTTTGACTAAGTTCTTCGCCTCCTCACCTCCTGGATAACTCCAGCATTTTCTCTACTGGCCTCCCTCTCTCCAGTTTCTTCCCCCTCCAGTCCATCTGGAGTTCCATTAACAGAATACATTCTCTGCTTTAAAAAAAAAAGATTTATTTACTTCAAAGAAAGAGAGTGCGAGAGAGCATGAGTGGAGGAAGGGGCAGAGGGAGAAGCAGACTCCCTACTGAGCAGAGAGCCCTTTGTGGGGCTGAATCCTGGGACTCTGGGATCATGACCGGAGCCAAAGGCAGATGCTTAACTGACTCAACCACCCAGGTGCCCAAATATTCTGCTTCAAATTTTGCTTTTATTTTATCCTTCCCTAACCCAAAGTCTTCACTGACAACTTATGCCATTTCATATCCATAAGACCATGCATGTGAGAAAACCACACAGGAAGTATAACATGAGAGAATTATTATCATTAACTATAATGACTCTTGCTGACACTTAGAATATGACATACTGTAAGCCATTTTCCTGCAAATATAACCTGATTTGTAACTGCTGGCCAACATGCTACCTTGGGCTCTAGCTGGGTCAGGCTCAACACTGTCAACGAGCATACCCTGCTCTTCCCTTACCAAGCATTTCCTCCCAAGAGAGACATGTAAGCTGCATGAGAGTACAGATGGGAGCTTTCCATACTGTGAAATGATCAGACATACATGGTTTGCCCAAAAGCTCTGTTCTTGACCCTGTCTCATTTATTTTATTAAATTCTTGGATAAAAATAGATTATATTCTTATCAAATCTTCAGACATTAAAAGGGGCGGGGGGGGGGGGAATAAAAGCTATGCCAGACAACAAGATCAAAGTTCTAAGAGAACTCCTACAAGAGGTCAAAATGAAGAGCACCAAATATGACAGAAATAAATATGTTTTGAATGTTAGGTTCAAAACTCCAACTTAACTGGGTGAGGGAGACCTCCTAGTACAATTATTTTAAAATATTTCCAGGGGAGGAGATCAGGACGAGGGTGAGGACTAGGGTACGGGGGAATGGACTATTTATAAGGGAAACACAAACCAAGCCAACATGCTGAATTGTGAAGGATCTAGAAATCAGATATAGTATTAGATTTATTCATGTTTCTCTTGAAAAGAGGACATTAAGAAAAGATGTAACATCTCTTCTTTTAGGACTATCCCAAAACAAAACAAAATGACCCAAAAAACCAGGGAGCAGAATTATTCTCTGTAGCAGCAGAGGGAGGAACTAGACCCACTAGTGGAATGAGATGTATTCAGAAGTTAACTTCTTGTGACTCAAAGTGTTCCAATGTTGACTAAGTGACATCAACACAGGAATATACTTTTGGGGGGCATTTTTAGAGTGTGGAGAGTGTAGACAACCTGAAGACGGTTGACTTTGAACCACTAAGGTGTGGTATTGTTCCTCCCACACCCATCGTACCCTCTGCTCACCTGTCTCTGTACAATACAGATTGTATATAGTCTCTAATCAGACATCTCTATCTCTATATCGCTGAGCCTGGGAACTCCTTGAACACCTTGGCCTTAGAGGTAAAAGGTGAAAAATTCTAACAGAGTCTGAAGATTAGTTGGTAGCATTATAACAATGTCAATTTCCCAGTTTTGATCATTATATGATGGTTATAAAAATGTTAATGTTAGGGAAATTTAGATGAACATTGTACAATTATTTTGTAAGTTGTCTATAAGTCTAAAATTCCTTCAAAATAAAAATTTAACTAAATCATCTTTGGGTTTTCATCAACCAATTAACAAGAGAATGGTATCTATGCAAAGTTCATACACTTTGAAGAGGAAATGGTCATTAGTGATAAAGAATTTGAGTGGAGATCTAAACAACTAAAACAGCTACCTTTAACCCAAACAAACAAAGTACACTTGATTCTCATTATTTGCGGTTGTTAGATCTACAGAGTTGCCCCAAACACTGAATTAGTGAATCCTGAAGAACTGCTACCAGGGCAAATACATAGAGAGTTTCCTGCAAGCCTCTGGTCATGTTTTCATCAACTGATCAATACATAACCTTGATTTATGTGTGTTTCTGTTTAAAGATACCTTATTTAATATATACTGTTAATACATGAACATTGAACCCACAGCCAACAGCTATAATTCCTGCCTGAACGAAGCTTATCTAACACATGCATTTTCTCCATAAGGCACAGGACAGTTTTTTGTGCTTAGGAACTAGCCAGCACTTCAGCATTACACTTGGGGGCCATTTTAAACGGTGAAATCATCAACAAAAAGTGCAAAACTGCAAAAAATGTGACACTAAACACACCTCGAAAAGGACACAGGATGAGAGCTGAAACGAGAAGGCAGAACGTCACCTTGTTTTACCTCAGCTGGGAACGTGTGAATCAGGTGACATAAATTTTCAATGCTCTGTGCATGTCTACAAATGACCACAAAAGCATTGTCAGTATTCATTTGGGTGTATAAATATAAATACATTTTAATGAGTTGGCAAATTTGAAAATATGGAATTCATAAATGAGTATTGATTGTGCCCTTGAACATGTCCCGTGATTGTGAACTTAGGGTACCTTTGCCTTAAGTGAATAAGGGAATAAATATATTACTTGCATTTTTAAAATTGAACTCTTGGAAAAATTTGAAAGTGACTGAGGATTTGCTACATATCAGCGCCTGGTGGCAAGAATGGGGCTATGGGGCTTCTTCATTAAAACTGTCCTAGTCTTCGTATCCCAGTTTTCTTTGAGATGGGCACAGTTCAGGGACATTTGTCTCTGAACTTTTATTCTGTGTGGAGGTGTTTCAGTTCTATAATTTAGTTCTGTCTCAGTTACAGTCTTTTCTTCCTTGCTGTCTGAAGGCCGTTCCAGTACCCTGACCTCATCAAGTCCAGTGATATTAATCTCCTTTCATTTCCAGTGTAGTCAACAACACACATGGCCACCACCTGAGCTCACCTTCGGGAATGGCTCTGCACTTGTTGCCTACCCAGTCCCTCCTGTATTGAATGCATTTGACTTCCATGTGTGACGAAGAGACTTCAAAATCCCTTTGGACACCCCCAGCTCATCACTCTCTTCTAGCTGTACTTATGCTTGAGTTCCATTTGGTCAGTAACTTTTGTGAAGTCATTTCAATGATGCTTTCACTAGAACCCGAGGATCTATTATCTTCTGACCTTTTACAGCTTTTCATTTTCCAAACTATGCTCCTGAGTGATGGCCATTTTTCCCCCTCCTTCTATCCCTGGCCTGCCAGGTATTACTGGGGAAATGCACAAGACCATACTGCTTAAGTCCAAAATAAATTAATTTACTTAATTAACCTTCAGTATTTGTCGTCCTTATTCTGATTCATCTACTGTTGAATCCCAATTGCACAGACAGGACACGCCAAGCATTCCCTCCTTTCTACACATGTTGCCAAGCCTCTATTCAGACCGACATGGGGATCACCTAAGTCTATGGTAATAAATTCTTAACTAGTCTCCCTACATCCCATCCTGTCCACTTTACACGCTAATTAATCATCTTAAAGTAGACAGTTAATCCACCTACCTGCTCCCCATCGCTACCTGGCAAAACTCCAAACGCCTTTACATGGCATTCGAATCCCTCTACGGACTGATTTCTGATTACCCGTAAAGTTTTTTCTTCTTTCTAATTTGTCTAAGCCCAAATGGACTATTTCCATTCCCAAATAAGGCCTACTTCTTGCTAATCGAATCCCTTCTTCACACTTCTCCATTTATCAGGAATATTTTGTCCCCAGTCTCTGTCCCTCAAAATCCGGCCCATTCTTCAAGCCCCAGCTCAAAATACGTCTCCTTCATTGAAGCCTCCTCCAGTTCTGCAGTTGGAAATATCCTCTTCCTCTAACTCACCGTAGCCCTTGGGAAATATATTTAATGAATCTGTATTTGTGAAGTAATCATTTGTAATTATTTTATTCCTTTCACTATATTTCAAGGTCTTTGAGGGCAGAAATATTATATTTATCTTGCCTTTACCATATAAGTGCTCAGTAAAGTACTATTTATCAGCTGAATGAATGGATATGAGGAATAAATATATATATACATATATATATATATCCACGTACAACAGAGAAAATTGCCAAGTAAAACACATTGTTAATGGCCAATATTACTGATGTTAATTATTGATCAATTATTGATATTAATCATTGATAAATTAAAACTTGAGAGAGACATAGAGGAAAAGAGAAAAGAACAGTAAATTAACAACTATTTGATAAAGTGAAATGAAACTGATTAGGAAAACCAATAAGTTGACTATTGTAACATTAACTCTCTGGTCAGGGTTGTACTGACAGGGTTGTACTGTCTTCCAGACAGAGAGATGTATTTATTTCCTTCCTGGGATTCAGAAATAAAAGGTAACATATGAACAAAATGTATTCAATGAACTTATATATTGAACAAACACTGTTAGACACCATTGATACTGTAATAGTAAGTAATAGTACCTCACTTAATTAGAACTTAATTAGAAGGACTTCTTAATTTTGAAAAGTGAAAAAAGGAACTCAGTACTCATTATTTATTCCATTTGCACAAATACTAATGAAACGAATCACTGTCATGACTATCACTACCACCACCATCATAAAACATATTCCTCAGTTTAAAAAAATTTCAAAAACTATAGTAAAAATGTGGCTCAGTAGGAAGCTATGACAACTTGCGAAGCTTAGTCACATCAAAGCAAAGCCATTCATCATCTTCATGACCATGATGGTTTTACCTACACTCAATAAACAATGCATAAAAGGGCAGATCTCGTCAAGGGAGATTTCCTCCCCAGTAAGTTTCATCCCATTGCAGGGAAATTGCACGTGAGTAATACAGTTTCTTATCAATTCTGTTCTGATAAGCATTAAAATATTTCTCTTTGGGTCTTCTACTGTGTATCCACAGTTTACCGAACACTTGAGTTTCTGGGAACTCCCAATATCCTAAGAAAACTTTTCAAAAGCCAAGTTTTAACGGTGTCCTATTTTCACTTGGCTGTTAAATCTATTTCAGATCCAATCTTGTGCCCTGAAACAATAGCAGAATGAAAGGGAAAAAGCCCATAGATGCTTCTGAATACGATACGGAACTTAAATGTGGGGTGCAAATGTTTAGCTGAGTTTCACATTTCCTAAATCACAGGCCTGTCAAAATTGTTTACTGAAAGAAAATCTGGTTCAAGTAAGCCAACACTTATTAAGCAACTATTATGTGTCAGCTTGGGAATAAAAGGATGATTGAAATGATGTCCGTCCCATCAAAGAATTCACCAAAGCTCTCAGTAAAACAGACATGTATAACACTCATCTAACGATATGCTGGTTGTTTGACGAAAGTGTTACGGGAGCACAAAAGGAAGAGCTGCCTGAGGGAGGTGAGAGGCAAACAGAATGGGAGAAGGTGACCTTTGAGCTCGGCTTTAGAGGACACAAACAGTCAAAACAAACATACCCTCAACCGTGAACCTGGCCCTCAGTGGGGATCTGAGTTTTCAGGTGATTTCATAGCATGAACTATGAGAGTAATTGAGATGAAAGATAAATCATGGTAGAGTGTGAAGAACCACCAAACTGAGATAAGTGAGTAAAAGGCGCTAAAGAGAGTGATACTCTCCCTTACCCTTAAGACTGCGGGATGAGGCATATATGGGACGTTTCATATTGAATTTATTGTGGGAAGTGACTTGAGAGATGTCTTCACCTGACACAGTGGGGGTTGGGAGTGACTTACTGGAACTTGTAGTATGTACTCCAAGAGAGCCCGTAGAAAAATTATCATCTTTTAAGAAATGGTTTCGATTAAGGATAAGCAACATGATCAATTGTGCACTAAGTTACGGGATGTCAGAAAGTAATGCACTGTATTTATATGGCCTTTCTCCTCAATGCTGCACTAGAATGGACTTTCAGATGATAAATCAGGACTGAGGAAGCAGAAAGCACCATAGAAAGGACTGATAATCAAGTCCTCAGACAGAATTCCTCACTATGACCGTTTTTATCTGAAAGGATCAGCATCCAGACACCTCCTCTGAACAATAAATGGCCTGAAGCTTACCCAACTGGCTTAGGAACACAATTCATGGGTAATACTAGGGTTTTGACATCTGTCTTCTTATTTGGTATCTCTTAACCCATTCGTTGATCCTGTGTATGCCAGAGAAAGTTGAGCAAGTAATCAGCTGAGAAACTGTAAGTTCTTTGGAAGTAAGATCTCCTGACCATCCCTATATTTATTTTTAAGGAGACTCAAAGTCGTGTATGGAGGAGATCTGATTTAAAAAAAAAAAAATCAACGAGGCAAAGTGGGGGGCTTAGGGGGTAGGAAAGGAAAAAATGAAACAAGATGGGATCAGGAGGGAGACAAACCATAAGAGACTCTTAATCTCACAAAACAAACTTAGGGTTGCCAGGGGGAAGGGGGTATGGAGAGGGCGGTTGGGTTACAGACATTGGGGAGGGTATGTGCTATGGTAAGTGCTGCAAAGTGTGTAAACCTGGTGATTCACAGACCTGTACCCCTGGGGCTAATAATACATTATATGTTTAAAAAAAATCAACAACAATAAAGCCACTTGATTTTTAGTTCCAGATAGATAATTCAAAGTATCACCTGATGTAGAAAACATAAAATATTTGTATAACACAGAGGGGGGAAAAAAAGACTCCTTAAAATCATTGTCTTTGCCAACACGATCCCAAGGAAACAATTTTTTTATTAAAAAATTGAGATTCCTCCCAATGCTTCATTTGCCTCGATAAATGTAGCCCAAGGCACAAAAACACATTCTTAATAAAGTTGAAATGCAGAGTGATTATGCTTTATTTATCATGCTTGTATTTTTCCAGCAATTTTTATTTTTCTACCATTCCCAACATTTTAATTTCCCATGTGCCTAGGATAGAATGTAAAATTAAAACAACAATTAAACCAAATCTCCATTGAAGAGCTTTCTTGATAAGCACGGCAAAGGTTTACTGATTTAACAGGACAACATGTTTATAATTTGCTCATGGCAGAAAAATAGTTCACCTACTGGGGAATTCTGACATCTCAAATCTACATATTGAGATGCTGGAAGGAACTAGAGGGAATGTCTATGATTTTAATTTACTTATCCTATTTAGAAAAAAAAGTCACTTGAGTCATTCTGGCTCACTTTCCTTAGCATTAGTCATACTGCATTTCCTTAAGCCTGTGAATGTGTTTCTATGTAAATAAACTATGTAGTTCACTTGGGGATAAAAGTCACAGTATTTAGAGATTATAAAGACCTATTAGATCATCCGGTCTGGTCCACAAGAGATAGTCCCCAGATAGGGAACGTAACTGTTGATCTTTGCCAAGAGGCCAAGAAGAAACAGTTGGCAAAAGTATTTTCCATGCTTTTTAAAAATTTTAACTTATCAAATAGTGCTTTGGTCACTTCCCAAGTGGACGAGTAAAATTATCATTAAACAGTTTCACTTATCAGGGAGACACAAAGCTTAACTTATCTGAGTTGACCATGTTCCAGCTGCCTCCATTTGTTGAAGAAATGATCTTGTTTGTAAAATAAGAACAGTAAGGCATCTGCTCTTTGAACTAGCCAGGCAGTTTCCTTTCAGTAAAGAAAGTCAAAAGGCAAGTTCTTCTTAACTTTTTCCTAATCTGTTTTCACCAGTTTCAGAGCAAGTAGAAATGAAAACCCTGATCTGCTCAAAGTGGAAAATAAATACAACACACTAGGATATTAACAACGGACTACTTTACAGATCAAAGTGTTTTCCGCTCCCAGTTCCTACATTTCCTGAAGTTGGGAGTAATTTCGAAATTTAAAGTATGGAAAGCTTTGGCATTAGGGCAAAAGTCAAGAAGCAAATTAGTAATAGGAACCCCAAAGAAAATAGTGAAGATACCTATTCTGGTAACCATTCCCTTTTTCCTGAAGTTCTTAAATCCTTATTTCAGACACACACTCTAGGTTCCCTCCACCCAGATTACATTCAGAAAATTGTCAGTGTTACTCTTTAGTCTCAACTTCATTGCAATGGAGAAAGCCATATAAATAAGTACAAAAAAATATATAGCATAAGTAGGAAAACTAATGTATAGTAGAGGGTAAGTAAGTAGGTAATGCAAAAAGAAAATGAGATCTAAACATTTTAAGTAGAATTATTTCTCGTCTACTAAACATGAACCAATCTAAACCATGGCGTAAGTCTTCTATTTTCATGTAGTTAGAATTTCCAGAGTGGGTTTGATATTTGTATCATGGGAGATTAGATTATATTATAAATGCTGTTTTAAAAAATAGTGTGGTCCTTGACTTCTTAAAGTCTACATCTTAAGTCAAGCACTTACATTCCATTTAAGCCTATAACAAATTTGAGGATTTCAGAGGAACTCAGTGAGACTCTTCATGTGCACTGAGCACGCACTGTGAGCTGAGCCCTTTGCAGGTGCTGTAAAGAATTACAAAGGAGGTATTAGATATGGTCCCTGCCCTTCTAGAGCTTATAGTATTACGGAAAAGATAACTATCTACTCCCCCATCCCTCATCTCCCACACAGGATGGAAAATGAGTGACTAATTTGTTGTCTTGCTTCTGTTAACTTGAACTAGAAAGTCAGAGTCCAGACAAGAAAGTAACACACTCAGATGGGGAAACAGAGGGAAGTTCAGGGAAAGAGTTATTTGAAGATTGGGCAGAGTTAAGACAGGTATTAAGACGTATAAATGTCAAAGTACTAACAGCAGGGGAAAGTCATCACCAAGGTGATGTGTGAAGGAATGGGGGCGGGGGGAGGGTGGTTATCAGAAGCTACAGGGAGACCTAGAGCCATCACAGTGGCCACCACCTTCAGTAGGGAACAAAGTCAGGTCAACCCCATGGCCTGCAGGAAGATAAGTCAGGGGGCGAGGTACCAGACCTCCATCTCCACTTTCCCTGAGGTGTCCTGCTGGTGCCTCCTCTTTGCCAAACACAATTAGAAGCCAGAGGGCCAAAGGGACTGTTGAGACAGCCCCTGATTAACAATCTCTGAGAACACAGACCAGGATGAACAAAGGTGGGGGGAAGATGTGGCAAGGCAGAGAACAACCAACAGAGCTGGCCAAATTTAGAACCGCACAAGTTCACAGGATAATGTATGTGCTATATTCAGAAGGAAATATTTCAGTAGATCGGTGAAGGGTAGGGTTTAACTGGCAACAGAGTATTCTGGCACTTTCTCATTAGATGAGATCACAGTCAATATTAACTTGAGTTTCCAACTTAAGCCATAGGACATAAACTGGTTAAACTTAGTTTAACCAGTATTCTGCCACGCTGAGGCCTATAACTGGCATTTCCACACGTCACCTAAGTATACGACATCAATTTAGCTTGACGGTGCTGATCTTGAAGCACAGGTAATTTCAAAGCATGAGCTAGGAGAATAATTGAGATTAAAGATAAATCAAAGGCAGAATGTGTGCTGAGACACAAAATGACATAAATCGGAAAGAAATATTACATTGTATTCTGAACAATCTTAGCTTTAAGCAAAATAGAGTCTTTATTTTTTTTTAAACTGGTCATTCATGTCTATTATATATGACCATTTTGAGAAAAACACTACTGACTAACCAGAAAACTCTGTTTCTTGGTCATGAAAGGTAATAAAAAGTTTACTCTCCCCCCCACCCCCAACGGAAGTTTACTTCCTATAAATTCATTTTGTACCTTTCTGTTCTGTCTTTGGGGATCTATTCTCCTTGAATTATGCTTGATTTAATATGTGTTTTGCATATTGGTTCCAATATTTTAGCAGCACTTCATTACTCAATAATAAAAAGCTACAAATAGATTAAAAGACTTCTAAGCCTTTGGAGGATTCAGAGCACATATCGTGAGTGCCCCATTTAGGTTCTGAAGTTGCTTATTAGCAGCTGACGAGACGCGGCATATTACTGTAGCGCTGCTGCCTCACCGTTGAGCCTCATCTGCCCCAATCTGGAATGCAAGCTATGATTTGAATTCTATACATTTTATTCAAGTTTAAAAATGGCAACCGCAGAACACTTGGGGCCTTATTCATTAAACAATGAGTCATTCTGGAATTCCTTTCCCTCCTTCCTGGACTTGGTGAACTTTTATACATGAAATTTGGCTGCCCTTGACGCAACTGAATCAACAATTGGGGTACTAGTATCACAATGGATCAGCCCAGCTGGAAAACAGGTCTAAAAATGTCCAGTTCAGTGTGAAAGCTGAACTGCTCTTTCCCTCCCCCCACCCCCCATTAAGGCTGGTGTAGTCACCAGACAGAAGTGGGCGGTAATCAGTAACTTATACCCTCCAAATGTTTCAGAGACTATACATTATGACACAGAACATTTGGTCATGACTTTCTGCCCCTAAACTGTGTCGATAACCCCTCAAATGGATTCCTGAACTAGAATTTTTTTTTTTTTACCACAGAGTAAAAAGTCTTTAAATCCTCGAGAAACAGAGCATCCTAAACTTAGTTTCCAATGACGATTCAGAAACTATAGAACAAATTTCTTTTTTAAAGCTCTATAGGGGGGCGCCTGGGTGGCTCAGTAAGTTAAAGCCACTGCCTTCGGCTCGGGTCATGATCCCAGGGTCGTGGGATCGAGCCCCACATCGGGCTCTCTGCTCTGCGGACAGCCTGCTTCCTCCTCTCTCTCTCTGCCTCTCTGCCTACTTGTGATTTCTGTCTATCAAATAAATAAATAAAATCTTTAAAAAAAAAAAAAAAGCTCTATAGGGTTGTCACCACAGGAGATTTTCTTTTTTTTTCTTCTTTTTATTATATCTACAGGAGACAATAAATGCTAACTAAACTGGTTACCGTCACCATTTTATAATATGTGTAAGCCGAACCATTATGCTGTATGCCTTCAATTTCTACAGCAGTGTATGTCAATTGTATCTCAATAAAACTGGGGAAAGAATGTTCTATAGGAACACAAAGTGACCCTGACAAAGATTTTCCTGAGAAACATTCTCAAGTGAATGGAAAACAAGACCATAAAAATACGTTTCCATACGATCTTTATATGGACATATAAAACTCACAGTCTACTTTTGGGTAATTTTCAAGTGAAATCTCAGAAAAATTATAATGTGGTTTTTTTGGGTTTTTTTGCCTTGGTTCCCTTTTATAAGCATATTGGCCCACAATCTATCTGAAGCACACAACAGATAAGGGCAAGCTTGCACAAAGGTAGGATAGGAAAGAAAGAGGCATCTATGTCTTCATAGAGCAATTTGGTCATATTTGAGAAAATACCCCATGAAGTCTTTTACCCTGAATTTGTCCCTTGAAAGGTTAAATCTCACTTCCTCCTACCAGAACTGGAACTATTTACTAAAGCAACAGAAAGAAAATGGAGGAGACAGAATTTTCCATCCAGAGGAGTCTCAAGCCCTATCAAACATGATGTCGCATGACCCTCCCCCTCCTCCACCCTTCCTTAATGCACCATATAGAGAGGGCTCTCGTGTTGTAAAGGTGTCATATATATTTTCTCTTCACTCCAAGCTTCCCGAATAAAGAGAGATCTATTTGTCTCCATGGTGTTTTTGCCATTAACAGTATCGGAGCTGCAGGAACACAATGGGAGATGTGTTTTCCGTTAACCTCTTGACTCAGAGATGTCCTGATGCTAAACGTTATTGCATTTTGCATTAGCGCAGAACAGTGGGAGTTCTGTGACTGATGTAAAAGGGTTGCGAAGGGCCACAGAGGCTCTCATGTGCTCCATACTGCAGTTGGTGGTGGAGCATGAAGCACATAATTTCTGTTTAGAAAGAGCACTAACAGGAATTGGGGAAGGAGGTAGTGAAATTCACATACCCCACATACCCCCTTCTGTTCACCACTGAGATGACCTCTACTGGAAAATGATGTTCAGTGCTTTAACATACCCCATTCTTAGACATTAACTAGGCAGAAATTAATTTACTCTCCTTTTTACCCCAGCGATCTATAAACATGGAAGGACCAAGAGGATTAATAGTTGCTGTTTTCTTAGGCTACTTTTTCCATTGCTTTAAAGTGGCCTTCAGTGTTGGCAGCTCATGTGGTCACCATAACTGCAAATGCTACCATTGTGTTCGTGTTCCTTTGACAGGATGGAGACAGAACTGGGAATATCTCCTGCTGTGTCATAAAACAGAAGGATATGGTGGTGAGGAAGATTGTAGTCACTGGCACTGAGATTCCTCAATGACAGCTCCAGAACTATAGGATATTCTACGGTACAGGTATCTCAGAAATGGGCTGGGCCTGTCCATGGATTAGTTAGTCCATGGATTTATATATTTAGACATTGACACTCAGAAATCTTAAATGATCTGAGTATGGTAAAGCTGGGTCTGGTCCCTGCTCATGTTCCTGGCTGAATTCTCTTTACATTTTCTATTCAAGGATGTGTGGAATGGATAATCCCTGTAACCAGAAAAGTCTTTAGGACTATGCTCAATGTCACAGTGTCCCTATTTCTAAGATGCAACTTTCATAGGGCTGCATCTTGAGTTCTGTTGGTGAAAGGAACTAAGATATTTTTTAAAAGATAAGCCTAGTGACTACAATTAGAGGCGAAATTGCTGTACTTATCTAAAGATGGAAAGCTGTCTCCAAATTTCTTGCCCTCAGCTTAAAAGCCTGGACATCCTGGGATTTAGAAGCAGTTGATCATGTAGAACTTTGCTACCCAAAAGTATGTTCTATACCAACACCTTCAGCTTCACATAGGAGTCGGTGAGGAGTGCAGAATTTCAAGCCTTGTCCTGACCTACTGAATTAGAATCTGTGTTCTGACAAGATCTCTGGGGATTTGTATTACTTAAAGTTTGATAAACACTATTGAAAGGAAGCTTTCAATGGAACTTGAAAGTCTGGCTATTAGAGAAATGGAAGGTAAAGACCACCAGAGGTCGGTCCTACTCCAAAGAGAAAAATATTTCAGTGGGGTTAGAATATGAAAGGCAAGACAGGATGCCTGGGTGGCTCAGTTGGTTAAGCAGCTGCCTTCGGCTCAGGTCATGATCCCAGCGTCCTGGGATCGAGTCCCACATTGGGCTCCTTGCTCGGCGGGGAGCCTGCCTCTTCCTTTGCCTCTCTGTCTGCCTGTGCTCGCTCCCGCACTCTCTATCTGACAAATAAATAAATAAAATATTAAAAAAAAAAAAAAAAGAATGTGAAAGGCAAGAGACAAAGGGAAAATAGAACAATGGGGACAAGAATGGTAATAAAGTAGGGTGTTGCAAGTCAAACTTGTACTAAGTATTTAGAGACTATATATTTGATTGAATAAGAAAACCTTAGTTTATTCATTTCTTTCTGAGTCTTCAGAAAGCTCAGAGAAGACACTGAACCAAAGCCAACTTTGAAACAGCTAAGGTTTGTCCTTCCAAGAATATCTTTGGAAGTGCATACTTCCAAACAAGAAGGAGATCAATGGTGTTATCCCATAGCAGTTAAATGTTTCTACTAATACACCAAGTCAAAGTCAAAAAGAATCTGATGCCTGCAAATGAAGAAGTACAAACTCACTATTCTAGCTGGCCAGATCTCCTTAAATCATGTCAGTTTAATGTTCCTTGATAGATGAAGATGGTCAAGATGCCAGCAACATATTACGTTCTGAAGTCTATTGGTGTGCTAGAAAACAGCTGGATGAAATTACCACACTCCAAAAACTTAAAATAACATTTGCACCACCCATATAGATGTTTTAATTTCTTGATGATATTTTAAAGTGTAGCATGCTGTACCTCTTTATTTTTTCTTTTTAGCTAAAATTAAGTCTCAGAAGATACTATGGTCATTTGTATTATACTATGGTGTATTTGTGGTTTCTGGGACTAAGAATGATTATCAGATGTCAAATTCAGTGAACAGTTCCCCAGAGGAAGGAGAACACATACTCACCAAAGATGAAGATAAGAAATGACTCATGTTGAAGAATACTTTACCCATCCTGAACTGCTATAACTTAGACTAAGACATGTCTAAAGTGGCCTCCAACATAATTTATTTTCCTGCAGTTCCCAAACTCTGTCCTCCCATGTGCTACTGGCTGAAAAATGGCAACACTATGACCCCCTAGACACCATAGCCATTCTAAAAGCAAAGAGAGCAGTACATAAAATCTAATGGGTAGATCCTTATTACCTAGTCAGTAGAAATCCAGTCATATGAAAGGTAGCTTGTTTTCAAAGCATGACCCCAAATACTCCTCGGCTCTTGGAGCCATGACTGTGTGAACCCACTCAAGGTCATGCCACTGCAAGGAGAGGATCTTATTGTCTTGTACAGGAAGATAACTTGATTTAAAAAAAAGCTTTATAAATGTATAAACAGTACTAAGCAGGTCCTGATATGTCAAGTGGCTATAGATGTTTAATATACAAACTCTAAACCAACACAGATATAGGTAATAACTGTGTTTCATGTCAAACTCATAATAAATGTACAACGACAATGTCTTCTAGAGCAAGGCCAAAGACCTTCCTAAAGGATGAATGAGTAAACAAAGAAATGAAGGCTGTACAGGAGTCACTCCCAGTTCTAAAGTAGACTTTCAGGGTGGCCTAAAACAAACCTGAGCCTCTAGCTGTGCTTTAACATCAAGCTGGGGCTACTTATCCTTGAGCCTCTTAGTATCCTAACAATCACCATAATTCACTATGAAAATATTTGAGCCTGGAATCAAAATGGTGACATGGGGATCTCGTCTCTTTTTTAATGGTAGTTGAGAGAGAGAGAAGAGCCCATGAGTGAGCTACAACTAAAATGTGCCAAACCATTCTTTTACATGTGTTGTATATTAAAATTCCAGAAAGTCATCAAATGGATTAAATAACCTCATTAAGTACCTCTGACTACCTTTCTGCATTTTCTATTGAAAGCATCTAGGCTTGGAGCAACCCCATCCTAGCCAACAGACTTGGATTCTAGTGCTGCTTTGCCACTCATATACTCTGGGTTGACCGTGTGAGTTCACTCTAAGGCCAAATGACCCTCATTCTTGACACTAGTTATCAACATGAAATGACTGAGCTTTGCTTCTGATTTAGTCAATCCCCATATTATTACCAGTCCAGTCTCTTGGCATTTTCCCATAGAAGTTGGTTGGAACACACCTCGTTAACAGGGATATACATAACATTCAGACTAAGGCCAGCTTAGCTCAAAATCCTAAATGTGAATTCACAATCATGGCTCCTTATCTCAGGAGCTTCCTAGGACGGAGAGTGCATAATTACTTTCAATCTGATGAATTCTAAGAAAGTACAACGTGACTACAAATATGGCCACCATCTG
The DNA here is from genome assembly GCA_003697995.1 of Taxidea taxus jeffersonii. Classification (NCBI taxonomy): domain Eukaryota; kingdom Metazoa; phylum Chordata; class Mammalia; order Carnivora; family Mustelidae; genus Taxidea; species Taxidea taxus. The sequence goes on along the minus strand of ML103497.1, from coordinate 207,519 downwards.
TCATGTGTTCCTGAGTCCCTGCCCTTTGCCAAAGAATCTACTAGCACTTCCAACTCTGGCTCCAGATGGGGTCACGTGACTTCCTTTGACCAATGAGTTATTAGCAAATGTAAAGCCCTCAGAAGCTTGCAAAATACTTAAGCCTTTTGGCTCTTCCTTGTTCTTGCTCCTCTGCCTTCACCAAGAGAGCATGCAAGGAAGAGTTTGTTGGAACACGGGCCATGTAGGGCATAGAACTGAATTACCTCAGCATCCCAGTGACCCTGTACTACAGTTGACAGCCAGAATGAATGAGACCAGCCAAGACCAGAAAAACCATCTAGTCTAAGTCACTGACCCACGGCCTCATGAGGTAAACATGTTTATTGTTGTTTGTCACTGAGGTTTTGTGTTGTTTATTATGCAGCATTATTGTGACAATGGATAACTGATAAGCTGAATCCCTCAAAATCTCATGTTTTTGGTAAAACAAAATCCAACCCAAAGAAACGGAACATGAAAATACAGGATGGGTACAAGAATTAAACAAAACTTGAATTCTAAAATGCCAGTAGAATCACTGTACCCAATCTTACCTTCCACAGAATTTCCTAGAAAAAAGGCCTGGAGGAATCAAGATCGTTCTCGGCATGTTGCTTTGTGCAAGACCCAAGGAAAGCTAGGAGGTTGTACAGTTATCTCCCTTGATGTAATTCTAAACTATACAACCTACTACCTCAACCTGGGAACATGCAGTCACAATGGCTGGAAAGCTACCATTTCTTAGGCAATGAAATTACAAGTTAGTCTTATAATTGTTCTTCATGCTGTCAACTACCTGGGCCATTCATAAGAGATAACACATCAGAGGGTCCAACAGTAGAGAAAATAACACAAGAATCTTGGCTTGAGATTACTGTGCATACAAGAATGGAGGAAATACTAAGGGTTGTTTTTCCTGATATTATTGGTGCATCAGAATTATGGTAATGTTATATAATGGTGTTTATTCTGATCAAACTAATACCCTCTGGCATCTGTTAACAGAATATAAAAGTAGACCAATATTTATACTTGAACAATTGAAAAAAGAATTAGGAAAATGACTGTTTCTACTGTGAAACTGAACAACTATAATCTCTAAAGCATCAGTACCCAAGGGGAAAGAGCTTCGGCCAAAACATGGTGAAAAGTTATAGGAAATAGGATTATGAGCAAAGCAGAGGTTAACAATATAGAAGCTATGTTGAACATTCACTCAACAGTATTTATCATAATATTACATAATTCTCTATTTATCAAGTGCCCCTCCTTCCAGAGTTGACTGTTTCTGCACTTTCTTTGGTATAAATTCTTTCCCCAATAGTTTATTTAGCAATGTGTAAAATGTTGACTTTTTTTTTCCCCCTTCTAAAGGAATACAGTGTATTTCCCTGTTGGCTTTTAATTTTTAAATTGGGTCTTTCCTTTCAGTCTCAGTTTGATGCTGGGGCAGCAGACAGACTCCTTCTTAACAGCTTGATGGTGGCTTCCCATTTCCATGTGAATTGGTGTTGGATCAGGGTTGCACTTCCCAGTGAGGACAGCTCTCTGATCTATATGTGGCTACCTCTCCTCATCGCTTAGCTGGACTCTGGTTCTGCCTGGTAAAAGCTGTTCCATAGAGAAGCTGGGCCCAGGCATATAAAGGTGGAGGAGTGTCTAAGCACACAGTAAATAAATGAGTGATAGTCCTATGATGCTGATTATGTTAAAAACAAAAAAATAGAACCAAATGCTGTAGAGTTGGTGTTTCATCATCCTGCTCCACTAACCTGGAGAGGGACCATTTTCCCAATTTTTCCAACCCTGTTCCCAGATGCAGATATCATGGAATGGGGTTGCTTTTTTTGAGGAGACTGTGTCTCTTAGATCAGTGGTTTTGGGGAAAGACTGGTAAGTTAGTTTTATCAAGCAAACTCCCATTCATCCTTCAAGCCTCGGTTCAAAGAGTTCTTCCTTTGACCATTCATAATTTTGTATGCACATTTCTAATTTAACCCTAACACTGTTGCATTATAATTTATCTATCTGCCTCTTTTATTATACCTTGAGCTATTCAAAGACGGGGCTGCACTACTCACCGTTGCAAATCTAACCCTACTTGAATGCTGATGACCTGGCACAAAGAAGAGACTTAAAAATATGTTTGTTGTATGAGAGCAAAAGAACATGAATGAATGGGTAAAGTGGGAGTATAAATGAACCTAAAGATAAAGGCCAGGTGATTTTTATTTTTATGTCATAACTCCTGTCCTGCTACTTATATTGTAACTGCACAGTATGGTGTTAAAAAAAAGAAAAGAAAAGAAAAGAAATTGCAGAATGGCTGAATTCAATTTGACAAGTTTCTCTTAAGTCCTGGATCTCATACAGAAATTCAAGGAGTAACTGTGAGTCCTCTGCCTCCTGATACTCAATTACATTTAAGATTAAACATTCACTCGGACACTAGAAGAAAATGTAAGTCATTGTCTTTCCTTTGCATTTGAATTTCTTTCATTTTCCTTGCACTGACCATTTGCTTGATTCTGTAAATACTGTGAAGGCCTCACCTTTAGGAACAAAAAACAAGGCAATGAAAGGGCCCATAAGAGTTAACCAAAGAAGACAGAACAAAGACAGTATAGGTTTTGATGTGCTAGCATGCTAGTATATTAGCCTAAATGTATAGCTTATAGAGCTTTTAAATATCCAGAAGTGGAAAAATTCATTTTCTTCTAGGGGTCAAAGACAGAAAGATGTTGCTGCTAGAATACTAATGGTTTTCAATACCCTGCTCTTTTGGTTGTGTGAATTTCCTTGTTTATTTACACTGATTTTAGCCCATTATCATGTATTAGTGCAATTATGGCTCATTACATAATTAGTGTAAATATTTGTAGGCATGCAATAACAACATGCAATTATGATATGGAATGATGTCATAAAAACTCTTATTGAAAGAAGGAGGTAAAAAATAAAATAAGTAGCATTTATAGAACAGTAGTTATATATATCTTTAGGTATAGACAATCTATTATGCACTTTAACTTTCAAAAATGGATTCCAAAGATATTCGGAATCCATATATTACAGACTCTCGGTCTGTTGACCGAGGAGGTCTAAGTGCTAGCAGCAGCACTCCCCCCAAATGAAATGAGGGTGAATCTCAAACAATGCTACAAATGTCTGAGATTATGGAAAGGGGGGGGACTCCCCATGAGTAAACACATTCTGTACCTGATTAGATATTCGGAAGCTGGGCAACTGTTAGGAGTAAAGCATGATTCATTAAAAGTCATCTGGTAACTGACATGAAATTCTACAAAGGGGCTCCTCACCAAATAACCATTTTCTTGAAGTCACAGTCATATCTTTACCATTTCACAAGGTACTGAATAATGTCAGCATTCAAAAAACTCTGTTGGGTGAATGAGTGATTGAATCTCATCATTTTTCTACCCATATGGTTATCCCAAAAGAAACAAGAAACTTCCTTCTAACCTTACTTTATTGGGCACCATGTTAGGTGTTGATAAATCTTTGAAATTTTTAGAGTCATTCATATTAACTTCTCTGTAAAATTTCAGCACTGTTCCAGGCATAAGAAGCTTAAAAAATCTTAATTAGAGAGGCTAGGGGACATCAGATGAGGTTAAATACCATACACAGCTAAAAAAGATTCATAGGACCACACAGGTACTAGGGAGTTATTAGTAAGCACACTGAAAAAGAAGGAATTATATTAAATTTAAATTCAAGTTAATTATTTCCCATACCTACCATTTTCTTCCCACATAGAAAAATCCATTTATTAATTTTGGAATAAAAAGAAGAAACTTTTAAAACGAAGTATCAGCATCTCCCACTGCCCCCTATCCCATCCCTGGTGATGAGGGTTGAATTTCTTTATCAAATGCAATTCTTGGAATAAGAATTATAATTTCCTGTCTTAAATACACACACACACACACACACACACACACACACACATATATATGCACTATATCCTGGTGTTACAGCTTCATAAATGTATTTTGATATTGATAATTTGAGGATTGTAATAAAATTACTTTGTTTTATACTCATTCTCTCTATACGTCCATGTAACATGGACTACTGAAATGTATTTTTAGAGTCTTTCTGGGGAAGACCTGAAATTATTTTACTTTCTGCAGCTTCCTGTAGAATATTTGGTCCACTCAGAGGGAGCCCCAAAGGAATAACTAATATCTACAGAAGCATTCATTCATGGACCTGGAAGGAGGGGAAAAATACTGAATTGCATCATCATGTAAAATATTTAATATCCTGTTTCTTGTGGCTAGGGCCCAGGGGCTTTGGGTTTTCCACTAGAATATTTTCTAGTCAGATGAACCAACTAATATCATCTCAGGTCTTTTAGAAACCTTGAAAAGATTGTTCCCCATAATCTTTTATTCTTTGGGTAATGGGTCTCAAAAACCTCCTTCAAAGAAACAACCTGGCAGCCACCTCACGGCCATCCTGTCATCCTTCTGGTGTCTTTGTATGGGGACTATAGGCAACCCAACGTCCCCATGGATTCAATTCATGAACTTCATTGGTCTCACTGGTACTACATTTTATTGGCAGGTTAAAGGGATGATGAGTAGAGACAAGATTTTGCCTTTATCAAAGATAAGTATTTATCCAGGGAAAGTACAAGTTCCATTTGCTAGCAGCTTATCTATCCTAGGTTCACCACTTCAAAGAGGCAGGTAAAACCAACCAAGCAGATTGTTGGCTTAGTGGGTGGATCAAGGCCTTGGGCAAACAATTATACAAGATACATGCCAATGAGGACAACTTTTCTCTTCTGGGTGTCATGTTCTATCATTCCATAATGAAGTAATGACTTCTTGGCAAGCTGGCAGCTGAGGTCTACAGCCTTCCTCAATGCTATGCCAAGCAAACACAAAGGAAATGCTTGTATACCATATCCTCCACGTGGAACCTTTGCAGAACATTTCATTCTCCCCCTTAAATGTATGGGGTCTGTACCTACACCTTCCCAATTCCAACAGACAACATTTCATTTTTATGTACGTAATAGACCAAAGAGTTCTCCCATTCCCAAGTAGTGTGGTTCTGAAGAGGAAAGAGCTTTTAATGAAATAAAATGTTACCATGCGCATTTCAAACTTTTTGCCAATGGTAACTCAGTAACTGCTTTATATTGACCCTTCTTGTTATAAGAGTCTGCACAAAAAAATAAAACAAAACAAAAAAATCTAAAAGGGAATTCCTGGCACCGTGTTTGACCAGAAGGGAATGCAAGAGTTTAAGAGTCATCCAAATCTGATCAACTTTTCACCCTGGGTTCTGTTTACAGACTCCTCAGCTCACAATGTTGGAATGAGACAAATATAGCCACTTTTGCTTTGATCTGCAGTCAGTTTGGCTTTCCAATCCTGGCACAATGGTGACATTTAAGAGGCAAGGGGATAAAATTATTTTCATTCCAGCCTCTTAAACATGTGAAGACTTACAACTCTAGCCAACTATGAAGTTAGACCTCAACAGGCGATCTCTTTTTTATAAAAAAGTTCTTTTTCTTACAGTGCTGGCTATGCACAGAAGTATATAGACTTCAGCACATCCATTTCCCTGGTTAATTTTCTTTTAAAAGATAAGGACGGAGGGGCGCCTGGGTGGCTCAGTGGGTTAAAGCCTCTGCCTTCGGCTCAGGTCATGATCTCAGGGTCCTGGGATCGAGCCCCACAACGGGCTCTCTGCTCAGCCAGGGAGCCTGCTTCCTCCGCACTCTCTCTCTCTGCTTGCCTCTCTGCCTACTTGTGATTTCTATCTGTTAAATAAATAAATATTAAAAAAAAAAAAGATAAGGACGGATTTGAGAACAATGGGGGAGAAAGAATGGCCGCAAGGTACGAGTCAAACCAGGGTGAGATGGGTCTCCGGGTGTGAGCTTCTGTCTGTTTCCAAAAATGATCACAGTAACTTTCAAAACAATTAGGCCCACAGGAAACAAAACAGACCTTTGGTTAGGTATCTATTTATTCATCCCTCAACAGTAAGCTGAGTCACCCAAAGTCCTTGCTGCCTCACCTACGAGCCCTGTCTCTCAATTTGAGAGCTGAGAATAGTTAAAGAGTGCAGGGAATTGAGGGTGAGCTTATAAATTAATGATTGGAGAGTCCCCTCCATCTCAGAACAAAAGATCTCCTTCCTCCTATACCAGCCCTTCCTCCCTTCCTTCCATTTCTACCACTCTTAAAGGACTCTACGGGGAAGATGGGATATGAAAGGGATGGGAAGGGGGACTGGGTAGGCATACATGCAAAGCCCGCGGTCTGTGAGATTGCCTAACAGACACATACCTATAGACACAAGCTTGTGCGGACTATCACCACAAGTTCGGATCTACGGGTTTGTGGCAACAGGCCTCGGTATCTTCTCTCGTTTGGGGGTTTGAGATGTCTGAAAATAAAACGTTAAAGCCATTAGTCCAACCAAAGATTCTGCCATTCTAGTGTTCTATGTCCCAAATGGAAAGACTTCATCTTGCTCTTAGAACGGCAAAGGTTAAGCAGCAGCATCTGTGTTCTCCCCCACACAGGTCCCTCTGTTTTCACTTATTCCACAGATACACTCGGCTTTCGGTAAATCTCATCATGTGACTGTTTAATATTACCGAAGGTTCTTTAAGTCAGACCTTAGCACACAATCTGGCCAAAGTGGTATCAGATTGTAAGAGAGAGAGAAAGAGAGATTGAGAAAGACATGAAATCCCAAGTGCAAGTTCTTTCCTTTAAATGCCTGTAATTACATAAAAAGGATGGTGAATTTCTCCCTTCTATTTGCATTTTGGAAAACAGGCAGAATAAACTGACAAGCATCACCAAGAGGCTGATAAGTATTTTCTGAAAAGTCTTCTAGAGGAGATTTCTAGCTATATTAAATGAGAAGACTCATCTTCAGGAAAAGTTTGTGTTTTTATTTCTACCCCACCCCCATTATTGGTCCCAACACTAACACAGAACAAGTTTGGGCATATATTATAAAATCTGAACTGGAAAAGAAGTTGTGTAATTGTTCCCCCAAAACTATTCAAGGATATGAAGATGGATCTGTTTCTGAAGCCGTATGAAATGATTACATTTGTCAATATAGCGTTCTTTCTCCCAAGCTAATATTCCACACATAAAAATGGGACATCTAAGACCACGAAGCTTCATTTTGTGAATGAAGCTCCTTTTGTGAAGCTCATTAGCTCCTTTTGTGAACTTTCTTAAAGACATAGTCTGAATCATAAGCACTTCTAGGACACATGATAAAAAGCAAAATAATCCCCCTCCCTAGATAACTGGGAAAAACATATGCCTCCATCCTTCACCCAACCTAAGAAGAAATTTTTTAATTTTTGTTAAGCGATGTCTATCGATCCTGGCTCTCAAAAAAATTCTCTTCCTTTGCCTCAACATGAGGATGAGACTTTCTCAAGATTCTGGGAGGCTCTACTAAGTGCAAAAAAAGCTGAATTTGGGGATTATTTAGAGAAAAAAGAGGGCCCTTATGCACGAAAGCAAGAGAACACAAAACCAACCAATGGCAGGGACCAATAGGGCCTGAGACGAGACCCTTCTCAGATACCCCATCATCTGCCTACTTCATTAGGACTGAGCCATGCGGTGAAGGTTCCCCAAACTGAGAATTTTGTGCAACTCTGCGGCTTGACTTTCAGATCCAAAGCAACAATGATGGCAAGTGGAAATAAGTAGGATCCAAACCAATCACCTCCAAGTGATTTCATTCTAAGATGCTGATTTCCTTTCTAAAAGGAAAGATTTTAAAATGAACCCCAAGCCTCTTCTTTTCCTTTGATCTTTCTGACAAAGGCACGGGTCCAGAAGCATTTGAGGATGGGCACTCTGCACACTGTGAAGGGTAGTAGAAGCACATGGGACAGGGGAACTCCCATTCGGGTGGAAAGGAACCAGTCCAGGCTTCCAAAGTGATGAGGACTACCTACTATTATCAGGTTTATTAAAAAGACTGCATGGAATGCAGTATTTGTTTGCGATGAACAAAATAAGATCTGTCCAAGTTTTATACTTAGTCATTCAATTAGAGCCATCTTCAAACATTTGCACCCTCGAACCTCAAAGAAAGGAGTGTGATGCTATGTTTTAATTGGGGGCATCTCTCTTTTTAATTTTATTTATTTATTTATTTATTTGTAAATATAGGACAGAGAAAAGCTACTCATTCCAAATGGTCTGTAGTGTTAGCTTCCAAACAATCCACCATTTTAAATTATAGAAAACAAAAGAAAAAAATCAGAAGATGTCTAGATTGCAGGGGAAAAAATAAGTCAAATCCTGACTCATAGAAGAATGGTTTGTTTGGAAGGAGATCTTTTCTCCAAAATATTAATTGACTACCTCCTTCAAGAAACTTCTCTGTGTTAGGGAGGAAAAGAAAGGTTCTTTTCAGGGGAAATTTTGGCTTGCTTTATGAAGTAAGCTTCTGTGGGGCTCTGTGAGATAGTAATACTCATAATTAAGTTGGAAAATGGAAGCTGAACGCTTATGAACAATGGCAAAGCAAAGTAAGGTAATTTATCAAGCAAATATATTATTTGTGTTATTAAACATTTTTAAGTGGCATGAAGTCCTTCAATACCACTAAAAGGAAACTGCCTGTATCCTGATAGCTGAGCTCAAATCTTAGCCACTAGACAGGGATGGGGATAGCTGCATTAAAGGCCATACTATATTACCAATCTAGGACTAAAGTTAAAATGTCAATATTGTTATTATGCTAGTTATACAAGACCTATCTTCCAGGAATTCAGAGCACACGGTAGGCTTTTTAGAGACAATCCTCTAATATTTACATTTTTCAATTCAATTATCCAAGATAGCCATGGAGTTTAAGGCCAGTGCTTGACGGTTTCAAATGAGTTTTGGCTAAATCATTGTCAAAAGAAGTAAGCACTGTTAAGTAATAACTTCAATTTTTTTTTCCTGAATTCCATAGAATTGAATGCCATGACTGCTCTCCTATGAATATTATAAAACTATTTGCTACTTTTAAAAAATCAAGTTCAAAATGCAGTTATTTTTTAGAACTAAAGCATTCAGGCATGCCCTAAAAATTTGCAGTGCTTGAGGAAACGGAAGGTTTGGGAAAGTTATAGGAAAACACTATTACCTGAGAAAAGTAACTTCTTAGGAATCCTATTTTTTAAGCTCGTTGCCATCTTGCTAAGCCAATATCTTCAAACCATTAGTCCGCGTCTGGAAAATAAAATTATTTTAAGTGGATCAAGACTCTTTTGTTTGTTTATTGGTTGGTTTCTTTTTGTCACCCAATTCTTGGTTAAAGCTAAATTAGAATTAACGCCGGAATGAGGGTTAAAAAGGGAACACCAAACACTGAAATAAATATAATTCTAGAAAATCACTGGGCAACATTATATTTACTTAATTTCCAAAACTACACATGTTATAAAGGTTCTGAAAAAAAGTCACTTTCACATTTTTTCCTGGAATTTCCCTGGCTGTCGAAAAACGCTGAGAACTATTTTACCGGAAAAATGATCAAACAGGAATGTGAGGTCTCAGAATATTCACAAATTCCTATGTCTTACACCAAACCGCTCATTTGCTAAATACGAGAAAGAGACAGGCTATCAATAATTAAGAACGGTTAAGGTACAATCAAGTTGGGCAATCATTACCTGGCAAGATGTATCACTGAAACATCATTTAAACTTTTTGATTCTGAAATGTTTCAGGAGTCATTATTTGTCTCTGCTGATGGGGCTGTTAAAAAGAAGTAAAATATCTTATTGTGGAGAATTCATGAGTCTATCCCCCTTCCACCACAGCAGGATTCTTGGCTTCCATTCCAACCTTCTTTCATTGGCCATGTTTTAGACGCAGGGTTTGCTTTTCCTTCATTGTTCCTTTACTAATGGAAGGCAAACTCACTGTGCAGCTGCTTGCAAAAGGGAAAATGTATTTGAATTTTGCCTGGCTTGTGGACTTGAACTCCAAATCCCTGGTGATGTCAGCAGAACTACACTAACAGAAAGATTTCCTGCCCTCCACCCTCCTTCTTTTTTAAAGATGTACCTCTTGCCCCGGATCTCAGCAGACCTCCTTTGTCCTAAGGGGACAGAGCAATTCAAGTGAACTTTTTAAAAAGGAAGGCAAGAGAGAAGTGAAAGAAAGAAGGGGTGGGGGGAGGGGGGAGAAAAAAAAGAGAAAAAAAGAAAGAAAAGTGGGAAGAAAGGAAAGAAAAAAGAAAAGGAGGCAGAAAGAAAGAGAAAGAAAAAGAGAAACAGAAAAAAAAAAAAAGAGAGGGAGGGAGGATGGAAGAAAAGAAGAGAAAAACAAAAAGAACAAACACAAAAAAAGGCTCAAATCTACCCTTTGGCATTCATCATGAAGCAGGGGAGACTGCCAGTCTTTGGTCTCCCTATGGCTTTTCTGTTTTCCTGATGTCTTTTCTCTCATCCTCTGCAGCCCTTGCTTTTTTGTAGGAAGATCCAATCACCTCAACAAAAGAGGCACATCCAGCAATCGCTGCTCCAAGAGACATTCACTGGTGCCATGCGTCACCGAGAGCACCGTCCACCTGCGACACTACCACCGGGACACCAGACCCCAGCGTGGGAGCGCCTCTCGGGCGAGCAATGCACGGGCTCTGTCACCAAAGCCAGCTAGCTTAGGTAGAATTAATTCTTCTCTGCCCAGGAAAAACTGACCAGAAGGGAGCCAGAGGGAGGAAACTGGCCAGGCAACGCCATGATTTTCATGCTCCTTTCGGCCGAAGGGAAAATTAGAATTGATATTGATAATCTCCCTATCACACCCACCATCACCCCCCACCCGCATTAAAAAAAATTAATATTTTATGTAAAATGAAAAATGAAGGTATGGCTAGGTCATCTAAAGAACAAAGACATGAAAATGGTATGACAAAATAAGAGTGGACAAAAACAAAAGATGCCCTCAGATTGTTTTTAAATGACAAAAAAAAAGCAGCCCACTCCTCAAACAGTCTGGAACCCACTCAGAGTTCGTCCTCAACAGCAGTGTAAGAGAGATCAACTATTTCAGAGTGAGAACTGGAGGCAAATTTGCTTTCGACACACCCAAAGAAACAAAAGAGAAGGAGGCTGCCAGTAACAAGTTGTCTCGTGTGCAGCTGGCTAAGGAAGCTACTTTCACTTTTAAAAGCAGTTAAGTTTGCTTAGGATGACAATTTTTCTTCCTCTTTAAAATCTGAACAATGACACCAGGCTACAACTTTCCTTTCTAGCTAGATGGCTTAATAAAGCCAGGAGGGTTTCTTCAAAGAATCCCAATTTTCAGAAACACAGAAGACCCTGGTTCTGATATGGAAACATGAGATACAGATTTTTAAAGATCAGAAGTCTGTCATTTCTTTAATATAAATGAACTATATGCTTCCTGCTCCTGAGAAAGCAGCCTGCAGTTTGATTCAGAAGCCACGAATTAAGTGGGGGTCCAGAGAGGCTTGGGGAAGAACTGACAATTAAATTCCTTGGACCCTTCGAGAAAAGAGATAAGCAATATGCAAAGAGTCAGGGTGTCCTCGAACCTTGACCGTGTAACAATGCGATACTTGTTCCGGGAAAAGTACAAGAGAGCCTAGAGCCCCTGTCAGGTTGCCTACAGCCATCAAACACGAGAAACCAAGTTCGGCTGCAACAGAAAGACCTTTCTGCCTTCCTGCAGGGCATAGATCTACACAGAGGGAAGATCTGAACAGCCTCGGAAGCCTCCATTTCTCAGCCTAGGACAGGCCAGCTTTTCCCCTCCCAGGCTCCCCGCACGGTCTACTGAGTTCCACCTTTCCCTCTTCTTCAGAACAACAACCAACCAAGGAGAACACAACTGCGTATCATCCTCGCCGTGGTGAAGTTTGGAAAGAAAAAAGGATTAATCTACATTATCTACTTCTTGCTCTCAACTTCTAGGATAGATCTCTTCCTCTTTCTTCTCCCCCACCCCCTCTTTCACACACACACACACACACACACACACACTCACACACACACTGCTGCTTGGTCCAATCTGGTGCCTGCTTAACAACAGAATGACAAGCAACATCTGTTTGTAAAAGAGCCAAAATCAAACCTTCACGTGTTTTGGCCAGGTTTCTTTTTTCCTTTTTTCCCCTGACTCTCAAGAGAGGAGGGGCCCAGGAGGAGAAATATTAAGATTTACATTCGACACTGGCTCCAGTGAAGCAGCAACTCTACTCCCCCAGAGTAATTTCGAAAGAAAGCAGTGTGAGTAAAACCACGGCAGTGTTTCTGGTTGTCTTTGCCGAAGCAAGCCTGAGCATATAACATCCAACATACAGATTCCTCAAAGTCAGGGTTTATTTGGTTTTCTTCTAGTAGCTTTATATTCTAATTATATTATATTATAATTAGAATTATAGGACCCTCTGTGTGTGCATGTGTGTGCATGTATATATGTGTATATATGTGTGCATGTGTGTATGTGTGCATGCGTGTATGTGTGCATGTGTGTAGGTGTGTGCATGTGTGTAGGTGTGTGCATGTGTGTAGGTGTGTATGTGTGGGTGGGTGTGCATGTGTGTATATGTGTGCATTCATGTGTGCATTATGTGTGCATGTATGTGTGTGCATACACATGTGCATGTGGCGGAGGCAAGTGGTGAGAGCCGCAAAAGCAGAACAAGGCAAAAAAAATGACAAGAGTTGGGAGAGGGTGGTGGGGTTACATTATATGTTTAAATAAAGCTTAAATTAAAAAAAAAAATGACAAGAGATAACATGGACAGGAAGGGAGCTCTGTAGCTTCTCCCCATCTTGCGACGCCCGGGCATATAAACAGGCACATTCACCCATATGCCACAGGCAGGAACGTGCGTCCTGAAAGCAGCGAGGCCGTGGAAGAAACCTGCACAGCTGTGGCCATCAGAAATAGGCTCCCTCATTCCCCTGCAGAGATGAGCCTTTCTGGAAAGCTACCAACAGTCCACAAAGTCACAATGCGAAAGGAGCAGAGCCACCCAGGGAGGGGCGGGCGGGAAGGAGCCAGGAAGGGAGAGAACGGTTTGCTACCAACTGAAACAATTCCGCCCTCCTAGAAGAGAAACCGAGGACTGTTAGGAGCCTGACTCCCATTTCACTCCGGGTTTGGAAGAAACCCACACACATTAAGGGAAAAATAAATTCAGACAAGTTGCTAAGGAGACTTGTGTAAACTCCAGGCACAGACATATTTCTTGGCCTTTCCCCCTCTGCTCCATCTTGTATTCTGATCACGCTGCTCTGCGGCAACATTGCACCAACCTCCTGCATTAATCTTGGCCTTCACCATGCAGACTGGCAAAGCCCGCTGCTTGTATATATCATCATCTTTCAAACTTAACGAGTTAAAATGGCGTGCGTGCTCATGCACATGTGTGTGTGTGTGTGTGTGCGCGCACGCCTAGTTGGAGGGAGAGAGTGGGGGAAATTAATTTGGAATTTTTTAAACATAGGTACTGAACAAAGAATACTTAGACTGCGTGTTTTGGGAGCAGTGAGGAAAGCAGCAGGTAAGACACCTAGCACTTGAAATTCCTCTTCGCCTGGGCATGACATCCTTTCTCCATGCCCTTAGCCTGCCCCCACCTGCCCCTCCAAGTAAAATCCTGTATTCCCAGCAGAGGTAAGCAGTGGCTGAATCATTTCAGAGGCAGGTGTAGGGGTCCCAGGCTTACTCATTCCACAGAGTGGAACCCTGTTCCGGCTCCCCTGCTCAGGAGTGGGTCCCAGAGAGATCAGCTTTTGAAAACAAACTGGAACGATTCCTCAAACCTCTAAACCAAACCTGTTCAGATTCTCAACTGGGTAGCAGCCTTTCAGAGGAGACACTCCAGCCCAATATCCTTGTCCCGGAGCAGGGGCCATCCTCCCATAGAGACACATCTTTCGCAGCCTGATTTATGTCAACATTTGATTTAAGGGAAAATCAACATTTCTTTTCAGGACAGAGATGTTTGTACTGTAGAAGCCAATATTTTCCTTTCTCAGCCTCCTGTATTAGAATTTCTAAAATCTTCCCTAGGACACAGAGAGGGTAGACAATACATAGCCTAAGTCATTACTCAGGGTGCTGGGGCAAACCAAAGTCAGGTCCAAGTGTGCACGTGCCTGCGTGTGATTGTGTGTGTGTGTGTGTTTGTGTATGGGTGCATGTGTCCCTGTGTCACTGTCATGGGCAGATTAGTAAGACACACACCAAGACAGTTGGAGGACAGCATCTGTTTGGTCCCTTCCCAGATTAGAGAAGTTCGTAATGTCTGTCCACCAGCCACAACAGAAAAGCTCCAGTGAGGGCCAACCAACCATGCTCGCAGCTGTTTTAGCCATAATCCTCAGGGGTGGACATGGGACAAGGAATTAGCAAGGGGATGGACGGGAAAAGCACCTGCATTCAATGTGTAGGGCTGGTGTGTCCCTTCGGCGAGCTCCAAGAAGGCTATACGGCTCCCATCTCTTCCTCTTGCCAACATTTATCTGGTCTTCACACTCAAAGCTACAGCAAGCTGTTCTGCCTCAGTTGAAATCAGCCAGCCAGGCGACTCTTAAACTAGCAAGATGGAGATTTCGCTCCTGCCACTTGCAGAGAAAAACATAACCCAGCCACCAGCCCTGCTTGCCCACCCTTTTCAAACGACTCCATGAAACCGAGGCCTGGATTTTAGGGAAGAGGGGATCATTGGCATTCTTGACGACCTCTGATGTTTGTGGCACGAAGCCTCATGACTCAATCAAAATGAAAAATGAACCTTGAGGGAGAAGAGCCTGGTGGGCCTCTCCCAGCAGGCAACTGGGCAATTACCCTGTGACCTGGCTGACCTGGGGGTGGTTGAGTGACACCTGCATTTTCTTCATTTGCTCAGGAAGCCCAGGAAATCCTGCCTCATTGCCTGCTGGCCTATTTGTCCCACCTGCTGGGAATGGGAAGGTTATCTCACTCTAATATGAAGACATGTTTGCTGGGATGCTCCATGCTCCTCCGTCATCAAAGAGAGAAAGAACTAATTTACAGGATCAGTGCAACCACACTGGTCTTGCCGTGGAGGGCCCTTCTCCATCTAGATTGCCAAGAACACGCTTTCCTTCATAAGGGTGGCTCGCTGCTTTCTCAAAGTCCCCAAAGAACAGAAAAGATATTAGAAACCTTTCATTACAGCACCGCCTGCCCTCCCTCCCGCCCTGCCAATTCTTTGTGGAAGGAGAAGGATACCAGTAAACCATGATCAACGTGGCTAGGCTGACCTGGAAGGAAGCCCGCATCAGAGGCAGGACGAGTTCATTCAGATAACTTTCAGATTTAAAAAAATGTGGTTTTTCACATCGTATTAGAAAATCTCTAATGAGTCTGTTCCCTGAGATGCAGGAAGAAAAATAGCCCTATTAACAGTGGCTGGCAAATTATAATGCCACCCAGACCCATCTCAAAGTATAAAGTGATACGACTGATATTTTTAACATGAGTATAGGTGTGTGTGTGTGTGTGTGTGTGTGTGTGTGTGTGCATGCACCATCTGAATCTCTCATCTTTAGCCTTGAGTTAAAAAACCACATCTTTTTCACATTTTGTAAAGTGACCTTCCCCTACTCCACCCTGAAATTCAGTCTGATGCCCCACACGCAGGGTAAGGAACAGAATGTTTTGCCTCTCCATCTTTTATGAGCTAATGCTTCGGATTGCAAAATGCTTTACACATCACCCAGTCCTTGTCTCCTCAGCCCAGCTGGTATTCCTGCTTCACACTGGGGCAGGGGGCCGGCACAGTGGACAGTTAAGTGTCTTTCTAGTATATGTGCTGCCGAACGAAGCGAGCACCAGTTAAGTGTCTTTCTAAAGCTCCTGTGTTCCTGTAACAGCAGCATCACAATGAGGACTGCCACCTGCCCCGTCCCCAAACTGGGGAGAGAGTCCTAGGTTGGGTTGAAGGGATTTCATGGCATCCCTTTTCTCATTCTGCCTTACTTGTCACTGAACCATTGTGTGCTCCCTATAACCCCAAGATGTAGGAAACCCCGGCCATACGTGCTCTAGCAGCTGCCATCTTGGGTACCCCCAAAGAATAAGCCGCCAAATGCTCATATTGGAGACTGACATCAGAGGTCAATTAAGGTTGAGAAAGGTCTCCAGCAGTATGTTCTAGTGGGGCCAGGTGACTGTTCATTGCCGTAAGTCTGATCACGAGTGACAGAGAGGTCACAGACTCCTGATTCTGCAAAATGTTGGTCGCTATCTAGACCTGGACTGCACTCCATCTGTCCATTACCTGGGATCATCGTTACTGCTCACTTAATTTTTATTTGTTTTCACACATGGGGCAGGACTGAAGAGAGGAAAAATCCAAGATCTGAAGAAGACATCACATTCTAAGTGCCCCATGTAAA
This sequence comes from Taxidea taxus jeffersonii, assembly GCA_003697995.1. NCBI lineage: Eukaryota > Metazoa > Chordata > Mammalia > Carnivora > Mustelidae > Taxidea > Taxidea taxus. Next base: position 191,060 of record ML103497.1, on the reverse strand, counting down.
ATGTCTATACGCATTTTCTATATATTCTCAAGACTAGTGGTTACTAACATATATTTGAAAACCTATTATGTCCCTCAGGGAGCATTCGAGGTGGTGAAGATGCTATTCTTGGGTAGGATTAATATCCATAATATAATCACGTCTCTGTATTTTCACCTCCCATAAATAATTTATTTCTGACATTTAATATGGACCAGACATCACCTCATGGCTCTTAAAAGCAAGATCATATTTCCCATTTTTTTGGTGTGATGCTTTTGGGGTGGTGGACAAGCATGGGTGGGGTAAGTGGAAAGCTGAATGTTGAATCCCATCTAAACAATCTGAAAACAGAAAAGGCTGGCCACAGTACGAGTCCAGAATTCCTTCTTGAAACATGTTAATTATGCCAGGAAGAATGCAAGATGCCACTTAGTTCATATTTTTATTTTTAAAAATTTAGTCCTTCATGCCAACTCTGAGCGACTCTTAGGGGCTGTCTGGAGCACAAACTTAAAAAGATTCTGAAATCCTATCTGATCTCAGTAGGAAAGAGTTTTATGAGCATTTAGTAAGTTATCACTGCCAAGAGGGAAAGAGTTTGATGGGACATACAAATATCTGCCATTCCTGCCTGACCCCAAACTCCTCTTGCAGCAACATTTCCTTGACTTCTTCATGACAGTGGGGAGGTGCTATTCAGGAGCCTCTGTGTGATAAATTTTAGGATTCCTGGAAAGTATTATTGTTATTATTATATTATTTCTGGACATTCTAGCTAATCATAAAGGAGTCTGGGTAGATTTTTATCTCCTATAACTTATTCACACAATCTTTAGATAACACTCTGATTTACTGGAGAAAGGTCCAAAAAAAAAAAAAATTGCAAACACAACTCTCATCCTCTTCTCCCACTCACTGAAAGATGCAAATCTGATGGCTAATTCTCTGTTGAAGGCAAGAAAAATCATGAAAAAGAGCATTTTCTGTGTAGCCTGGGATGCGAAATCCATTCATCCTAATCTGGTTCTCCTCAGAATCTCTATGTGAGACAACATGTTTTAGAATAAAGACTTCTCCCCAGACAATATACCTGATCCAGATTGGCACTGCTATTTATCCTGGGAAGCTTGGAAGGTTCTTGGTCCCAGGTGAGGGCAAGCAGGGGCAAGGAGAAGACACCGTGATGAGATACAGGTGCTTGTCATCCTGCCTCATTGACTTATTCTGGCTTACTCCTATGAGGAGGTCAGACAGCTCTGGCAGCACAGGGCCTAAAATCAGCAGACCTACCCTTTATTCAAGACACTCAGCAACAGACAGAGCTCACCGGAAATACCTGGGACCTGAGGAAGCCTTATCATTGTAAATAAGATCTCACTGTAATTTGTAAGTTTGCTAATGGACTTCTGCTCCACAAGAAGGTAGAAGTTAAGTCTATGGTCTAAGTAAATTAAAGTAAAAGTCCTTTTTCAGAAACGGAAGCCTAAGGGGACCACATCAGAGACTTTCTCACTCCTATTGATCTAGCTTTCTCTGCTGAACTCTGCATTATGGGCTGTGAAATCCACCTTCCTGAGAGAGAGGGTGGGAACCTCCCCAAGGGCAATTAAGTATTGATTCCAACCTGTGGAAAAGCCAACTTATTTTCACATTTCTGAGAGGAGGTGGAGGACACCTTCCTAGCCCCAACCCAAAGAAACTCAGCATTATAGCTTGTAAAGATGGAGATCTTCCAACTGTTGAAGGGGGGAGGCGAGGTCATCAATCCTTTCTAGACTGAGAAAAATAGATAAGGCTTACAGATCCTTCTCCTTACAAGTCAGACCACTAGCTAGCCTATCCCTCCATCACCATAGAGGCCTATGGATGGGTCCTCCAGTAACACCCACTTGAATCCATTTGGACATGAATCCAATGGACATGAAAGGTCGAGCCTACCAGATGTTCTTCAGTGACCTGTGCACACACAATGAGGGATTAAGATCAAGTCACTGATGAGTTTTCCTTGTGAACCTCAGTCCCCGGCAGAAGTGGTAACCACAGGAATCAGAAGCCTCTACCTTTGAGGTAGGAATTTTCAACGAGATTTGGAGCCTTGACCTCCAAATGGAAGGCATCGCTGGAGCTCAGAAATAAAGTACAATAAAAAATCTGTCTGGAATGGGTTTACACAGGATCCCCTGGGTAAGAGAGAATTAAAAGAAATTCCATCCGGGAGTTCAGCTGAGCATCCTAACCTCGGTTTTTCTGCACATCTGTAAGTCCAATTAGTGCTTGCCAGACCGACTTGCCTGTGAATTGATCTGGAAGCGCAGTTAGGCTGAAGGGGCCACGAAGATGGGAGAGCTAACACATGGCTTCCTCCATGCCCTGCCCAGAGCTTTCTTTGGAGGTCTAGGAGCAAGTAACCTCTTGTCCTAAATTTCACCACCACCACCATACGGCAGTGTAAGTGTGTGTCTCCCCAGGCACTGCCTACTTAGCGGCGGCTATGAACTTGTGGGTGCAGATGTTGGTATGTTGCCACTGAAACCCAGAGCTGGATTTTCTTAACAGGTTCACAGTCTCCAGACCCATGGCAGACAAAGGCACCACAAAATCCACACTAAGCTAACATAAAAGCCCCGAGAAAGAGAAACCCTTGTTCCCTAACTGCCTTTCTTACAGCATATGGGCTACCAGCCTCACTGATGCTAATACAATGAAATTCCTACTTAAACATATGAGCAGAGAGCTCCAAAATGGCACTGGCTCCACTGTGCCTTTTCTTTTCTTTTCTTTTTTTTTCTGTTGGATCTCAGCCTTTACTAGAGTCCCACTTCCCTGCTCACACATACCTTACAAACGGGGTGTGCCAGATGGGCTCTTAATCATAGTAATCAGCTGGGAAATTAAATATTGGAAAATCCAGCCAGTCTCCTGAATTTTCCCACTTGCAATCAGGGCCTGAGCTGTCGGGATGTCCACTATGAGATCCAGGCTGCCTTTTAAAGAAGGGTCAATGTGATGGACTGGTGTGGGCTTCATATTTTGTGGGCATTTGTGTTTCTTTCTCAGAAAATGGCTGTAGCCCAGTTCACTTTTGTTTCAGCTCTGACAGTGGCTATTAATATCTCCTATTTACAGAACCTCAGAGGAGCTCAAAACATTTACAGATATTAACCAAGCCTTGTCACATCCCTGTCAAGTAGGCAGGGACTAGATGGTACTTTCTTCATTTCAGGAGGAGAAACTGAGCCGCTAAGAGGGCAAATTTCTTTGGCATGCCCCATAGACAGGACCCCATGGCCTACTCATGGCCAGCTGTCTGCCAAGGCTGCCAAATGAGGTAGATATTTATTCATACTGTTCTCACTCGCTTATTACTCTAGTACTTTTCACACATGTGTAGGCACACCCACACCCACAAATCCATTGTTAGATCCAGGTGTGCAAATAGGATGTCTTTTTTTCTATGAACCTCTCCCAGAGTGTGTATTACAGGTTTTCCCTAGCAGGTGATCAATAGGTATGATTGATGGGTTTATAATATGCCTATACTTCTTCCTGGAGTGGCTTTCTTCCTCTCTGCCCAGAAAACTTCTAGGTTCTGTTCGAGTATCACTCTCCCAGATGACCCTGCCTGAGGTTCCATCAGCAGCTAGGTTTCTGGTACCCACTTCAACCAGCACCAAAGCTGGTTCTACTGCAATTATTAAAAGGCATAATAGTGAAAAGAAAGGAACCTGTGTGGTCTTTGAGATAGGCCTCCATTGGAATCCTAATTCTGCCACTGTGTGACATTGGACAAGGTAAAATGAGGATAACGATATTTACTCCGGAATCCGTTGTGGGACTATTTGTAGTCAGAGAAAACAGAAACAACTGGAGACTCATCAAGATGGCGATGGTTCAAGACAGGATGGCCCATCGGTCTTGAGAAATGTTCTCCTAGCCATGATGAAGACTAGACATGTACAAAGAAAGAACAAAGAAATACTTCCAAGACAGATCAAGTGTGAAGAGCAAGTGCAGAGAATATGTATGATTCTATCATACGAAAAGCTCCCAAACCATTGTGCTATTATGTACAGCCTTGCTTAAAGGTGAGACAAGAGATGGTTGTGTGAGAAGCACGTCCAAAGCAAGGCCTCAAGACATGGTTGCTACTCCTCTTGCTAAGTCTGAGCTCCTTGGAAGCGGAGCTGGGTTCAAATCTGTGTATCTTTAGCTCCTAGCACAGCATCTGGCACTTGATGGGGGCTGAGTGAGTGAAGGAACCCTACTCAGTGAATGATGCAATCAGGAATTAACTGTTGAGGCAGGAAATGAGAGCGTTAATGGGAATCACAGAGTCTTCTGTGCTGCTTGCAATGTTTACTAATGTAGGGAGGCAACACACAGTCCTTTGGGAAGAAATTGTCTTGAGGCCGAGATTCTAGATTAGTGTTCCTGAAAGTGTAGCCTCAGGACCACCAGCTGCCAAATCATCCTGGAGGCTTGTTAATTATGCAGACGCCTGGGTCCCACTCCTGATCTGAATCTGAGTAACTGGGACTGGGATTCAGGAAATCTGTGTTGGAACAATCTGGTTTTTATCTCTAGATAAAAGTTTGAGAATCACTGCTTTAGATTCCATGCTGCCTTCCTGTTTGACTTTGGGCAAATAACTAACCTTTCCAGAGTTTAGTTCCTTCTCTCTGGTGTAAGGATTGGCTCTTGAATGCTCCTTAAATCGCAAAATTCTATGCCCATGATTAATCCAATCCATTGTGTTTAGGTAGGCCACTATGTAAGCCATATGAGATGGACAATCCAAACCCAGTTTGAGCTGTTGGGTCTCTGCTCTATTTATTGGATACTTTTCAAATTCAGAAGCTTCTTGTTATTTGCTCTTGCTCTTTATAATATTCCTTAATTACTAAAATCAACAGTTAAAGACATTCTCTGGGTGTTGGTTGTTAGTTATTAAAAAATATGGCTTTAATATTTTTAATACATTTGTGTTATAATTACATTAATACAATGTAATGATTATGATAAAATATAGAAAATACACACACACACAGGAAAGGGAAGATGGTATGAAGACCTTGGAACAGACAGTGCAAACAGTGTTAGGAAAGATTACCAGAAAAAGCCAATAGAATGTCTCCCTCTGGCCATGGGTATGGATGAAATAAGAAGAATGTGTCCAGTCATTTTCATGGAATTTAAAAGCCAAGAGCACAGATGGCTGAGTTGAAGAGGGACTCTCTAGCATGTTCAAAGTGTAGCAGGCCAAAAAAAAAAAGGCAAGTGATAGCATCCTCCAGTAAATCCCAGAGGTTTAGAGGACAAAATCCAAAACCAAATTAACCCCTGCTTTAGTATTCAGAGAGTGGAAAGACTTTCTTAGAGTGACCAAGAAATGGCTCTAAGTCTTAATAAGTCAACTGGAGAAAGACAACTATCACATGATCTCCCTGATATGAGGAAGTGGAGATGCAACGGAGGTGGGAGTTAAGGTGGTAGGAAAAGTAAAAATGAAAGAAGATGGGATCGGGAGGGAGACAAACCAAAAGAGACTCTTAATGTCATAAAACAAACTGAGGGGGGTTGGGGGAAGAGGGGTTGGGAGAGGGTGGTGGGGTTACATTATATGTTTAAATAAAGCTTAAATAAAGTTAAAAAAAAAAAGAATACTGAGATTTCTCCCTAAGGTATTGTCTTTAAAGGCAAAGGATCTGTATTGAAGTGTTCTGTACATTGTTTATATATTTGGGTGACTCTGAGTCACTCAGAGCCCCCATTTCCCAATCTATACAATCAGAATAATGGGCTCTATTTTCCACGGTTATTGGGAGAAGGAAACAAAATGATGCATGTGAACATGCCCAGCCTGTGCCCCAGGCACCTTAAGCATTAGGTCAGTATTCAAAAGAAAACACTCTTCTTCCCGCAATTGTATTGTAGAGAATTGTCCTTTCAGCCCGTCTTGTCTTACTCACAGGAGCCTGCTAGAGCGATGGTTTAAAACTATTCAAAAGGGTCATGCTTCTTGAAACTCTCAAATTGTTTTAAGTTTAGTTTCTATGTTATTCCAGCTCTGCTCCATATTCCTTTTAGTAATTAAAACAGAATCACACACATGCATGGTGAGTCCTTTAGCAAAAAAAAAAAAGAAGAAGAAGAAATCTAAAGACTCAGAGACACTCTGAAATGTATCATTTTTTTTTAAAGATTTTATTTATTTATTTGACAGAGAGATCACAAGGAGGCAGAGAAGCAGGCAGACAGAGGGGAAAGCAGGCTCTCCACCAAGCAGAGAGCCTGGTGTGGGGCTCGATCCCAGGACCCCGAGATCATGACCTGAGCCAAAGGCAGAGGCTTTAACCCACTAAGCCAGGTGCCCCTGAAATATATCTTATAAAAGAGAAACCAGGGATGCCTGGGTGGCTCAGTTGGTTAAGCAGCTGCCTTCGGCTCAGGTCATGATCCCAGCATCCTGGGATCGAGTCCCACATTGGGCTCCTTGCTTGGCAGGGAGCCTGCTTCTCCCTCTGCCTCTGCCTGCCTCTCTGTCTGCCTGTGCTCACTCTCTCTGACAAATAAATAAATAAAATCTTTTTTTAAAAATTTTTAAAAAAAGAGAGAGAAACCAGTATTATCAATGGCAGCACAGGGTCAGTGACTTGATGGTGATGAATTCTAGGGCCCGGGATGCTGTCTGGCATATAATAAGTACCAAGAAAATATGCACTAAATGAACCCAAGACCTAACGCTTCTAGCCATTGTAAAAGTAGGAAGAGACTTAAAAAAAATTTTTTTTTAAGATTTTATTTATTTGTTTATTTGTCAGAGAGAGAGAGAGAGAGAGAGAAAGAGAGCACGCACAGGCAGGCAGAGTGGTAGGCAGAGGCAGAGGGAGAATCAGGCTCCCTGCCGAGCAAGGAGTCTGATATGGGACTTGATCCCAGGACGCTGGGATCATGACTCAAGCCAAAGGCAGCCGCTTAACTGACTGAGCCACCCAGGCGCCCCTAAAATTTTTTTTTTATAAATATTGATAGTATATGGTTAGTAGGCTGGAGGAGCTAAATGAAAATTCATTGGAAGTCTTAGTTCACAATGAAACAAGACACCTGAAAATAGGCTAATTCTCCAATAACCTAGATTATTGGAGTTATTTAGACATCTTATATTTCTACTAAACTCACTTTCTGCCACTTCAACAATATCAAGCTCTTTCTTGAAAAAATGTCTAAGGGAGAAAGCTAAAACTCCTGAATTTAAAGCCATCATCTTCGGAATTCTTTGGACCTAGACCCAGGGGAATGAAGAAGAAAGTCTCTTTCCTACCAGCCCCTCCCTTCACTTTCTCTCTGGTACACTCACTCCTGCTCACTCATATTCACTCTCGTTTTTGGGTATGAGTCAGACACTTTTGTCTTGGCCTACACCTTCCTAGAACCAAGTCTCACATTTTTCTTCTTCATTGCCATGTGCAAAGCCCCGGCTTAGTGTTGAGCACACAGTAGTACAGAAGAAATATTTGCATATAAATTATATACTAGATAGAAACATCAGGGAGGTTTCATATTGGGGGAAGATGTCATTGCTTTACCTTAGCCACTTCTAACGTACCTCACTACTTAGAGTATAGGCATCTTTTACACATTTCATGTATGTATTCATTCACTACCCCAGAAGCTGTGAGAGTCTCAAGATCAGGGTAATGTCTTCCTCCTCTACATCCTCTCACAAACAGCCACTTCCAGGCTCCACCCACAGTGATTGGTGATTCACCAAAAATGGCTACCTGCCTCAGAACCAACACAATCCATATAAAATGGCTACCTGACTCAGAACCAACACGATCTGCACAAAATGCCTACCTGACTCAGAACCAACATGATCTGTACAAAATGGCTACCTGACTCAGAACGAACACAACCCATACAACCCACTCTGGACCTTCCAAGGCAGTAGGGATCATGTCTCACTCACACTGGCATATACTCGAGTGCCTGACATGTCAAACATGCTCCATAAATATTGACTGAGGAAGGCAAGGAGGCAGTATGAATGAAAGATACCCAGAAGAGGAAAAAAACAAACAAACATCCAAATGTTTCAGTGAAGCCAGACATGTGGCAAAATAAACTAATGTGCTTTTCTATTCATTCTATCTTGCATTCATTCAACAAATATTCATTGAGGGCCTAGTTTGTGCCAGCCGTTGTATGGAACCAGCGACCTGAAGATGAATTATACAGAAGAGGGAAAACAGGTGTGCATGGAATGTCTACTCTAGTGGGGAAGGCAGATGTGGAGAAATAACTGCATGTGTGCTGGGATTGGCACTCGGCAAGGAGAGAGTATATTACCTCTTGTAGGGGTGCGGAGGAGGCATGAAGGAAACTGTGGATAATCAGGGAGTGACAAGGAAAGAAAAGAGAAGATGAAAAAATATTCAACAAAATTTATCTGCCCCTGCAAGCAAGGAACTTCTTGTAAAGATAAGTGTACTCAGGGCATTAGTCACTTTAAGCTGATGGTTTAGCATGATGACAGAAGCTGGTATAGCAAATAGACATCTTTTATACACAGCAATATTGACACACATCTAGCCAAGAAACCCCAACATTCCCATTTGACTGACTCATTGGACAAACTCAAATGCCTGAGCTCAAGTGTGGGCTGACCTCCTTGACCTTGACACCAACCCAGGAGCTGTGTCAGTATGTTTTAACAAATACTGGGAAGTGGTAAGCTTGTGTTTTTCTCGGTTTTCACAGAGATGGCTAATGACTTGTACCTGGCCTTCAATATACGATTCTGTACCAGGATTCAACCTCAGTAGGGAAGAGTGGCAGTGATAAAGGATGAGGATGAAAGGCATTTGAGAAATTATCCAGAGAGAAGGACAAACACTCAAACACTAAACAAAGCTACTTGAAAAAGAGACCCAGAAATGAGTATTAATATTGACTTAGAATGAATTCAAGCTCAAGTGCAATTACTTCCAACGTCAAGATGGGTACGAGGAAAACCAATGTGCCCTGGTGTTTGGCCACAACAATTCTTTGATCTGGCACTTAGAGAGGCATTTCTCCTGTGAGGCCTCCTGGTCTGCTTAATATCAAGTGTGCAGTCATAGAGCCTGACCTCCATATCTGTGAAATGGAAACTTCGTTATTGTGGAGTAGGTAAAATGGAAGAGGACCTGCGCTTACAAGTGTAGATATATGAATGATTGTCTCTCAGTGTTGGTCTGTACTGAAAAGGAGTGCAAGGAAGTAAGAAAATACATCTTCAAACAGAATACTTCTTATCACCAAGAATGTCTTTTTTGTTCCATTTCCCAGGATCTCCTATCTGTCTTGAGGCGGTCCATGTAGAAAAGCAGGGGCTGACAGCCAAGGGTTTCAAACCCAGTCCCATCATGTAGGTGGCTGTCTCTGGATAAGTTACTTAACCTGCGCATACTCAATTTTTCCCACCTAAAACATGTTGAGTTGGAAAGTAAGAAAAATTACTTGGCACCTGTAGATGCCCAATACATGTTGATTATTTTTTCTTATTCCCAAATAGAAATACAAGGTAAGAACCAATCCCTTGTGTTTGCCTACATGTTCTTGTAAGACAGGGATGACTGAAGAGCCACATATGTGGTGACGTGGGAGACACATCTGAGATACAGTTCTGAGTAATCAAAGGTAAATATAGGGCTTTGAGTTGCAATAAAGGAAAGAAGAAAGACTGTCCTCTTGGGGGATCATTTCTTTGTTTCATTCTTTTTTGCTCCTGTGACCTCCCCATTTCTATGGTTCTCCCTCATGATGACTTGCTTCTGGATACCAATGTTCTAGGTTCAATCACCCTCATGAAGTAGCCAGCTGCTGCAGGTAGCTCTTCTGGCGTCAGAGCTCTCTTTCCCCTAACTCCTCAGATGAGTCTTCCCACTGGGAGGAAATGCTCTAGAGATTTCATGCAGAACATGCTGGCCCTTACTTGGTCTCAGCCCTAAGTCCGGCAAGCCAATGTCACAGTGATTTTTGCTTAGTATGTCTTCTATGAAAGGTAAGGTGGAGAGAAGGAGAGAAGGGGGCACATCCACAAGATTCTCATGGGCTCCTATTGTACTGTTCTACCTGAATGAATGTAATCACAAAACTCAACAGCTAATGAACTAAATGGCAACTTGCACACACTTATAAAGGCTCACTCAAAAGACTTATACCCATGTTCTCTAAAATTCTTTTTTGGCATAGAAAATAGATGTAGAAGGCACTTTCTTCTAGTGGCCTATCAGTCAGCTGAGCTTCAGAAATATGTTCATAAAAGTATTCATGAGTGAGGACTGCATTTTCTGTATTGGATCAATATAAGTATGATATAAATAGTATGGTATTTGTGTTATAATGGAAATATAATGTACATCCAACCATCCAACAAATATTTAAGTACCTTCTGTGGACTAGGCAATGAGCTATAGCAAGAGAAATGCACGTATAGAAGGAATTTTCCACATTCCCTTGAATAGTATCTATCAATACAGTCAGGATATACATCTCATGGGTAAACAGTGAAATCTGCTGGCATGTTTTCCTAGTACATCACATTTAGCCCTCGTGATATTTTCATAAACATAGCTTTTTCACTCTTGGTGTGTTCTCTCTTCAGAAATTTTTTTGGACAATCTCAAAATAAAATTACACTTGCTACAGAAGTATTGATTCTAAAACAAGAGACTGAGATTGGATACTGTCAGCCTCAAAACCCAAGTAGAAAAGCAGCACACAATACCAGGATGATAAATGTCCTCACATAAAGCCATTCTCATCCATAGTTTTCAAAGTAAGTCATGTTTGTGGTGATCTTTAAAGAAAAAAGAACGGTGAATGGGTATGCACAAGAGAATGCCTAGTAAAATAATTCACGTTTCCCACATGCTTGAGAGATGTGAGTTTTGTGTGACTCCCACCACTAGCCACTGTTTATGGAACAGTAAACAAAGGCCAGGTATATCAGAACACATATACATATCTTCCCATTTAATTCCTACAATAGCATGAGGTAGGCGATATTTTATCCACTGTTTAAATAAAGATGTGATGCACAGAGAAGTGGCATGTCTGAGGTCACATCGTGAGGAAATGTAGAGCAAGGGTCTAAGACAGAATCAAGGGTCTGACTCCAAAGCTTATCCTAAGTTTCTAACCTCTGATCAAATTCAATCTAAAATTCAAAGTGGGAAATCTAATTGGAAGAAAATAAGTGATGCCTTCAGGATATTTCTTTCATCTACGCTAGTCACTCTTAGAACTTGTTGGATGGATCTCAGACTTCTCTAGAACAATTTTATGAGCACTGTAGATGCTTTTTCTAGAAAGGGGGTTATATATGTTCAGTTTTTGTGTGTATATGCCATTCTGGGGGATTTCCAGGCTCCTCAAAACTAAGTCTAAAAGCCTGTGCCCTGAAAGTTGCAGGGCCTGACAGAGATGGAGTGGGTAGAAATGTCTCCTTGGCCAAACCAACCAGGTTGTACAAACTCTATAGTCTAAGCAATTCTTTACAAGCACAAAATTCATCCAAAACAGAGGCTAATTACGATAGATCGAGACCCCAAATTATAGAGATATTCACAAAGAACACATAACCTGATTCTTGCTGGACCTGTGAGTGGGAATGAGTCAGCAGCAGCATCCAAGGGAGTAGGGGAGAATGTTGCTAGAATGAATGTCAACCCTGCAGCTGGGCTGGACCCCTTGGTCATGACCTTGAGGCTCAAGGAGTTGGCTCAGACAGTTCTGAACTGAGTAGCCATCTCACAGACAGCCCACAGCCCGGCAGGATGTCTCTCTCTAACTCTGCCATCATGACACTGCCATCTGCAGCGACTGAGCTGTGATTTCTCCAGACCAAATTTATCACGCCCGAGATTCCATTCTTACATAAGAATCACCTGTCGCTCGTGTTTAAGTTTCAGCACCAACTGAGCCACGGGTAATCAAGACTTAAAAGGAAGGGGCTGAATAAATATCAACCAGATTTCCTCTCTCTGGGGCCAAATTTTGAAAAATCTTTGTGCCCTCATGTGCCCCTCATAGGAGGCTGTCATTTTTCTACTTTCAGGCCGCATCGCTACTGTCAGGGGAAGGATGCTCTAAGAGCCACAGGCAATCTGTCTTCTTAGAGGTTCTCTTCAAGTTCTGACCTCAGTTTGCTTCAGCTTCTATCCTCACGAGTTTCAGCCTGCCCTCATCATCAGCTAAATTAACCATAAAGGAAAGACTTGACTCACATTACAGAAACCTGAAAAAAATCAGTAGAAGCGCAGAGCTACACATCACTGTATCGGAGGCTGTTGGCCTAGGAAGAAGTACAGGGATGGCCCTCAAATTTATATAGCACTTGGGGAATGTAGAAGATTCCTTTAGCCTGAGACCTTGCAGGGGAGCTTCAAGTGTATTGTCGGAGGGCAAAGAAAATGCCATTTGAAAGTGACAGAAGAAATAGAAGGAATCAGAGTTGTTTAAAGAGTAGTGGGGTTGGGATTGCAGGATGTAACAATGCCTAAGAGGGCACGACCTAGGGCAGAGGGCATGTCCTAAACTAAAAAAAAAAAAAAAAGAGCCAGGAAAATTACCTACAGCTCTGTTTGGTAGTTGCGAAAAAATTAAATTCAGACTAAGGAATATCTTGGGAAGGTTTGAATCTGTGACCCTGGGCAAACTGGTCCCTCCTCTGGGTTTCCATTTGTGAAACGGAGGAGCGGAATGAAGGCTTCTTCCTGCACTCGCCTGCCATGATGGGAGGTAGAAGAAAAGGCCTTTGAAGCCAACATAATTCCTCCTCTGTCCAGGGCAATGTAAACAACAATAACTCCAACAGCCTTCAGCCTTGCTTTTGAATGAGTTCTTTGCTGTCTGAGAGGTAAAGTAGTTCATTCCTTGGGGAAAAGTTGAATGTGGCATGGTGGACCATGCCCTTTTCACTCCGGTTTCATTATGTAATTCTGAATTAGGACAAACACATAGAACATTCAGGATAAGTTAACAAAGTTTTGTTGAGTGTCCTCCTTGCACCCAAGGCTGCAATTAAGTTCTCAGGGATAGAGAAAAAGCAAGTGACCTGTCCAGGGTCTTTGGAGTGTCTGAAGATTTTCTCAGAGGGTCACATGTCCCATTTTAAGGCAAGCAGAAAAAAAGGTGTTCTATTTTTAAAGTCTAACTTTTTTTAAGATTTTATTTATTTATTTGACAGAGAGAGATCGTAAGTAGGCAGGCAGAGAGAGAAGGGGAAGCAGGCTCCCCACTGAGCAGAGAGTCCGATGTGGGGCTCGATCCCAGGACCCTGAGACCATGACCTGAGCCAAAGGCAGAGGCTTATTAACCCACTGAGTCACCCAGGTGCCCCTAAAGTCTGATTTTTAAAATAAATACCACTTCTCTTTTTTAACAGAGGCAACTGAGTTGGACCAGACTTACTCCTTTTTGTGCCTTTACTAATATGTGCTATTTATGCATTAGTTATCTTGTTATGCATGTCTACAAGAAGCCTCACTTTGGCATTTCTAGGTCTTACACAGGCTTGAATTCTGGTTGGATGCCTCTAGGTAAAACACAAAAGTCAATGGAGGGGTGGAGGGTGGAAGGCTGGGTGAGCCTGGTGGTGGGTATTATGGAGGGCACAGACTGCATGGAGCACTGGGTATGGTGCATAGCAATGAATGCTGGAACACTAAAAATAAATAAATAAATAATCTAAAAAAAGGTCAATGAAAACATTTGAATTTTCAAGCAAATGCATGCTTGTACATTTTGAAGTTCCACTCAAGTGCAATCTATATATTATGAAAAAAACCTAAATGAATTTTTTTTGGAGACTAATTCCCCTGTGTGCACACTGGGTATTACTTTTTCACATCTATTGAACACGGTGCCCCTCAGGTTGATTCCTGGCAATGGAGTGTTATCCTCTGGTATATACTCATTTTGCAGATATCAGGTAGACGGTCAGTTATACTGTTTTCCCCAGACTATTTTGTTTTTCTTTGAAGTTTTCTAAGACAAATCACTATATTTCAAAAATACGCCAGTGCAAAACAGAACTTTTCATCAAGTAAAAATATTTTGAATGAGGTCTTTCCGATGCAAACTATCTTTGTTGTGACCTGAAAGTACTTGTCTTAACTGTTCCTTATGGGTATGCTTGTATGTGCCTTTAGTTGCATGGGTTTAAACATACAAGAGTCCATGAATGGATGTTGCTGGCCACATTACATGTATCTAAGCAGTTTATAAAATGATGCACCAAGAATGAAAGTGTGATACTCTTACTTGAGAAGTGATATACTATATTATTGCCATGTTTTTCTTTCAATAACCCAAAGCACTACTTCAGGACCCCAGGTGTTCAGAATTGAGTTGATTATACTCTTCTGTCCATGAAATGTCAAAGCAACTTTACATCCACTGTTCTTATGGTGAACATGATGAGCTGAGAGGCAATTATTTAGGGCATGAGCCATCCCAGTTTTCATGGGACTAAAGAGCTTCCCAGGACATGGCACTTGCCATGGGAAAGCCCCCACAAATAGGGTACAAACTGGTCATTCTGTGGGTGTTATAATCATCATTTGTAAGGGGAAACTGAGGCACAGAACAGCAAAGTGCTTTGCTCAGTCTACCCAGACAACTGCAGAGATGCAGGACTCAGTCCTCTGTATTCCAGCGAGGACACATTCACAACCAGACATGTCTCTGCTGTCTCCTCTACATCCTACTCTCACCTGGAATGGTAAAAAAAACAAGGTCATCTTTGGCCTTTTTTGTGTGTGCTACCATCCCAAACATCCTAGGTTGAGATGCTGTGGGTACCAGCATACTGAGCCCTTTGTGAATTTCCCACATTATTCAAGAGGAGCAACATTGTCATTTGTGTCTTGAAGAGAATGACAGAGGTCAGAAGTTATAAATATCACAATTCTTAAGGGCAGAGTGAATACTAGTGTGAGTTCTGTCTGCCCCATAAGCCTCCTCTTAGGACCACCAACTCTCTCCGGTCCTGACTGGGCCATATGTGTAATTTCTTGAGACAAATCAGCTTCAGTAAACCTTAGGAAAGAATGGCCCAGTGGCCCCTTTGGAACTACAACATGGTACTAGCTACCATTTACTGAGGGCTCACAGTGTGTGCTGAGCACTTGTGCTTAAAGCCTTGCCTGGATGTGATCTATTCAGCCTTACACTAATTCCATGTTGTAGTGATGGATGTCCCCATTGGACAGAAAAGAAAAATGAGTCTGAGAAAGTTTAAGTGACTCATCCAGTGTCACACAGTTGATAAAGGTATACCCAGGCAGTCTGATCCTAAATCTGGTGCTTTGAGCCATCCACTTATCACTTTGAATACCAGAGCTGAACAGCCCAGCTGCCGATGTTCAGTCCCTCAGATAGCTCTTGGCTAGGGCAGACCTAACACTAGTCTAGCTACCCATTCTGCAGATGCACAGAAAGTATGTCTGTCTGCCTATTTAGGTCAAAGGGCAAGAGGGATTTTTAAAGATTTTTAAAATTTATTCCAGAGAGAGAGTTCTTGAGCAGGGGGAGGAGCAGCAGGAAAGAGACAAGCAGATTCCTCACTGAACACAGAGCCTGACATGGGGCTCAATCCCAGGACCCTAAAATCATGACCTGAGCTAAAATCAAGAGTCAGACACTCAACAGACTGAGCCACCCAAGCATCTGGCTTTTTTTTTTTTTTTTTAGATTTTATTTGTTTATTTGCTTGAGGGAGAAGGAGAGAGTGAGCAGAGGGAGGTGCAGAGAGAGAGGGGGACAAGCAGACTCCATGCTGAGTGCAGAGCCTGACCTGGGGGCTTGATCTCACAACCCTGAGATCATGACCTGAGCCAGAATCAAGAGTTGGATGCTTAACTGAGCCACCAGGTGTCCCAAGGCCTGAGGCTTTCTGATCATAGGTATTAAAGGATCTGAAAGAAGAGATTTTAATCTGTTGATTAATTCCAGAGTGAGCTAAATTGACCTGCCAAGCTTCTATTACTTCTTCAATACCTCTATTTCTCTCTCTCTGAAAAATATAATCAACACGTCTTGGGCTTCTTTGAGAAATGAACTGGGTAAAATAATGGGAACGCACTATGCAAACTGTAAAGTGCTTTATACAATTATCCCATATGTTGAGAAGCTTCCAAAATAGCAATTTCTTCCAATGCCCTTGCAAAGCAAATGAGACACAGCTGCTAGAAAGCTCTGCAAAGAGACAGAAATCCAGCTCTCTTAAACATTCAAGGGGGAAAACACACACCGTAAATTACCCCAAAGATGAATTTTACAAGAACCACGGAAGTGTCATCAAGTTTTTCTATAGGTAATTCTAAAAGGGTATGAGCATCGCAAAGATCAAACAAGGCAGTTCCCCTACAGAAACCTGGGGAAACACAGGGCTTGAATGACAATTGCATAATAGTTAGAAATATAAATGATACTCACGTGAGCAGAAGCGAGGAAGCCAAGTTCACTGGCTCTTCTCCATCTTTTCTAAGACAAGTCTGTTGGAGAAAAAAAAAAGAGAGAGAGAGAGAACTTGCTCTAAACTAAATGAGGACTTACAAAAAAAGAAACAAGGAAAGTAACATGGAATGAGGTTTTCATAGAATGCCACGGAGCCTGGAGGGTGACAGGGTGCTTGCCAAAGGGCAACAACAATTTAAGGAGTTGGTGGAAAGAACTCGAATACAATCAGCATTCATGGTTGTCTCAGAACAAGACGACACCGCTAAAGAAAATGTTCCACAATGAATGTGGGGGTGCTGGGATTTGGTGGACCTTGCTTGGGGGTGGAGATCTCAGGGATGAGTCACAGAGTGCTCAGATGAAATGGATGAAAGCTGGAGGAAGCTGGATTGGGTCTCTGTTCTCTTCCTCTTTCTCTTCCTCTCTCTTGAGAGATTTCAGGCCTTCTGCAATCAGCCAAAGGGGGCAAGAGGGCTAGCCCTTGGGCATGAGAAACAGCCAAGCAAGCTTCACGTGTGGCATAATGTATAGAAACCATATGCCACATAAGCAAGTCCTGAGATAGGGATGGGGAGGAGGGAAGTCTTTCATGAGACCCTTGATGTGCTTAAGAGAATCAGCGGTGCAGACGCCTGTCTCCCCCAGGGGAAGAGCCCCTAGGTTATCAGGGAAGCAGGCTAAGCAGATTTTTTAGATTCTTTGGAGGAAAAGAAAGTCACAGTTCCTCTTAGTAAGTAATTTCTATCTTTATCAACCCTTTTAGCCATTAAGCTCTGTGCTTCAATTAACAGCATCTTCTCCTGTTCTCAAATGTCCTCAACTGGTCTTTGCAGACATGAATGAACATTTTATTTTCCTACTGAAAGTATAAATCTGTCATATGGTTATACATAGTTACTCTCTTACTAAACTCATGTTGGAAACCCAGGCAGTTCTCCCACCCCTTTCTGATGAGAACTTTGCATCTCCCACCTAGGTTATAGAAAGGGGAAAAAAAATCATTTTGATGCTCTGGCATCATTTTTCCTATTTTAGGTGGCTAACTATAGGTAGAGCAGAGAGTTTACATTTTCACATACTAAGAAAAAAAATGTTAAAGGGTTGAGAAGTGGAGAGTTGATACTTCTATATTCACTTTTTTTCAAAACGCTTGCATTGATTTCTTTTTTGTTCTGGAATAAGTGTAAAATGTTACGTTGTATATATTCATTATTTAATGAATTTATTGAATTTACATAATATTCATGAACTAAATATTATATTTGTAAGTTTTTCTGCCAGCCAAACTGTTCTCCTTCATTCATAAATGGAGCTTCTCAGTATTCAACAACTGATTACCATGAATGAAGGGAGTGTTACATCTTTAGAATTCTCCCAAAAGCTGTTAAAACCAAGCTACTACCATTTGGTTTTCTTCTTAAAAATAGAAAGTTATTGTTCTTGATTTTTCTTTGTTCCGAATAGAAAATCTTTAAAATTAGGTTGGGTTTTCATTTTTGTTGTTGCTTTTTTGTTTTTTCATTGTGGAATTCCTGTAGGAAGAGAGAGGGATCGTTCTTTTTTTCATCAACCAGAACAATACTAGTTTGAAACACAGCCAGGTTCTAAAGAAACTATATTACAGCTTTCAGGAATGGGAAGAGCTTTTTCTCTCATGGGACAAAAGGTGAGATTCTTCCTATTGTCTTCAAGCTCTGTTAATATCAAAGCATAAGTCCTTTCCACATACATGTCCAAAACTGTAAGCTGAATCCCATGATAGGCAGCAAAGTGCACGGACTCCTTGATTCTGACCAAGCCAGCAACATGCACTTAAATTTGAGTTGGATTTAGATGAACAAGTCAATGGTAGAATAGTAGTAGAAAGAAGACTGTGGACTTAGAAGTCAAATCACATCGTGATCTTGGTGAGGATTTTGCTCTTTCATGGGCAGCTTGGTATTTTAATTTAGTTGGCAATTTGCAGACTTGCCTATTCTAAGCACTTCATGTCTCCCCAACTCAATTTCCTCCTCTACACAATTAGCACAACTTACTGTGCAGGTCTATCATAAGGATCAAATAGAATGTATATTTCAGATGCTTACTAGAGTGCCTTGCACCTAATGCTCAGTGATTGTTTCTTGTGGTTCCGTCCTTATATGGTTCCACTGCTAAACACCAGTCCTCAATAAAGTAATGCGGAACTACAGTAACCTTCTGCCACCACCTTCCCCTATCAAAAAATACACAGCTAACTGGGAATATTCCCCTAATTTTGACAATTTTATTTTACCTTTGTTAAGGAACCACATCACCTTATACCTACTACATAATTTATTTACCATGAACAATGTGCTGTAAGAAACACTTTACATAGGCAATCTCATTTTACTTCCCCTACAATCCTATGAGTTCAATGCTATGGTTATTCTTGTTTTCTTCAAACATACTTGGTTCAGCAATATGAAGAACCCCCATTAAGTATTTTTAAATGTCTTTTATTATCATTGCAAAACATTTATGCAATGCCTTCTGAATTGAGTTTTGTAAATTTTGTTCAAGCAAAGCTGTAAGATATAATTTATAATTTCAATCCTGCAGAAAGTGTTATATATATATATATATATACACACACACACATATACATATGTATATATATATACACATATACATATGTATATATATATATACACACATATGTATATATATATGTATTTTTTTTACCCCAGAGAGGAAACATAATTTAGATTAAAGGGTCTACTATCTCTCTCTTTTTAATCATATGTATTCTTCCTATCTCTGATTAAGTTTAAGACCTTATCTTAAATAAGAATGGCCAAAACTGCCATTAATATCTGTTTAAGAACTGCAGCCAAAGTCTTCAAAGTGCCAAATGATAACTGACAAAATGGTAGAGGCCAGCCATCTTGTTGAAATGAAGAGCAAGAGATCACTGTAGGAGAATTCCCACGGAAATCACTCCACCCACATTTACCGTCGAAAAAATATTATGGACATTCATGCACACTGAACTGTCAAATAAAAAATGTTCTACACAAACATTCCTAATTTTGAACAATTTTGAAGCATGGAGCAATGGAAAATGCCTGCTTGATACTGAGACATTTAGAAGAAAAGAAGGGTTCCCTTGTAGAATAGACATTACATATCTATTTTCAAACCCCAGTCAATTCAGTTCCTTTAGGAAAACTCCTAAAATGAAACATTTATTGCATACTTCTTATATTGTGTTTGGCTTTGTTTTATTTTTTGAATAAATATTTGTAGAGGCACATATTTGGGCTTTATTTTCTTTTGAATAATTTTATGAGATAATGTTGCCTCTTACTTCTTGGGAGAAAACTGAGGCAGTCGAAAGGGATTTTGCATAGGGTCTCAACACTCCATCTTCCTCTCCCACCAGCATTAGTGCCCCTCAACGTCCCCATTCCTGTGAATGAAAGTATCTGATTTCTCTGAGGCCAAATCTTATGCTTGGATACTAGATGTTATGGCCATTTGCCAGCCCAACAAAATTGCTCAAGGAATTCTTCCTGTATTTCCTGAAACACTAATCTGTCCCTGTCTACAGGATCATTTCCAGCAGTGCGCAACCATATTGTTATTTCTCCCAACTCCAAACCAACACAAACACCACCACCACAACCAAGCCCCCAGCTTGATCTCACTTTCTCCACCTGTTTCTACTCCATTTCTCTGCTTCCCTTAGCAGGAACTTCAAGAGCCAACTTTCCTCACTATTTCCAATTCTTCTTCTAGCATTCTGTCTTTTAAACCAAGTTTAACCATTACCACTGTACAGATACGTTCTCATTAAGGTCACAGATAATCTCTAGTTGTGAAATTCAATGGTAGATTTTCAGTCTTCATCTTCCTTGATGGATTATCAGCATTCGACAGACACTATTTTTCATTCTCCTTTACTTGATACCCTTCCTTCTCTTGGTTTTTAGAATATTATACCCCCTACTTTTCCTCCTACTTTGATGGCCATTCTGTCTCCATCTCTCCTTGTGATTCCTTTTTTGATCTCTTAATGCTGGAGACCCCCAGGCTTCAGAACTGGCCTTCACTACTTTATCCATACCCATTCACTGATAATCTCATTGAGCCTCACAGCTTTTAATATCAACATGCTGAAAACTCCATCTGTAGCCCAGATGTACTCAATATATTCTCACAAGCCCCACATACACATGATCAACAGCCATTTTGACTTGGCAAACTCACTACATCCAAAACCCAAATCCCAGTATTCCCGATAGGCCTATTTTTTGCAGCCTTTTACATCTCAATTGATAGCAATTTCATCTTTCTTCTCCCTTAGGCCAAAACCTTGATTACTTTCTCTCTAACATTCCATATCCAATCTGTCATGAAGTCCTGCTGAACTCTACTTTCAGAAATATATGTAGAATTGAACTGTACATCACCTCTACTGACCAATCCATGGCTCAAGCCACATTATTTCTGCTTGGGTTACTGGCATTGTCTCATCCTCTTCGTGTCTATCCTTGCCTTGCTCAGTCTATTCTAAATACAACATTCAGACAGATCCTTCTTTGAAAGTCAATACCTCGCAGTGATTCCCATTTCACTCAGATGAAAGCCAATGTCTTTTCCAGTGACCTACAAAGCCTTGCTTATATGGTCTTGACTTTGCTTCTGTTACCTCTCAGATCTACTACTACCTTCCCTTCACACATTTTGCTTCAGTCCCACTGGCCTCTTTGCTATTCTGTAAGTATGTCAGGCAAGCTCCTGCCCTTTGGCCTTTGCATCGGCAATTCTCTTTGTCCGTCACACTGTTACCCAGATATATACGTGCGTGGAGTGTTACCTGGAGGACCTCTGCTCAAGTGTACACACATCCCTCTCCTGATAGCCCCTGAAGTCCTAAACCTCATTGCCCTGCTTTCATTTCCGCTTTTCTATAGGGTCTATCACCAGTAATATAATGTATTGATTTATGTATTATGTTTACTATCTGTCTGTCTCTGCTAGACTGTAGGCTCTGCAAGGGCAGGAGTTTGTAGGTGGTCTTGGTCATGCCTGTTCCTAGGCATCCAGAATAGTGGTTGGCATATAGTCAGTCAATGGGTGTTAAATTGCACTGAACTGAATCGAATGAAATAGGCTCTAGGAAAATAGTCTGAATTGACGACATTATGCCTGTCTGAAATAAGTACATGACTTAAAATCACTTGATAGAGGATTATTTTTTTTAAGATTTTTTATTTATTTGACAGACAGAGATCACAAGTAAGCAGAGAGGCAGGCAGAGAAAGAGAGAGGAGGAAGCAGGCTCCCCGCTGAGCAGAGAGCCCAATGCCGGACTCGATCCCAGGACCCTGAGATCGTGACCTGAGCCGAAGGCAGAGGCTTTAACCCACTGAGCCACCCAGGCACCCTTGATAGAGGATTATTGTCTAGTATCTAATTAGATCATAAAGCAAGATGCAAGGACACTGGGATAACATGGTCCGTTTGCTGGGAAAGAGTATGGAACCAAAAATGACAATATGGGTGAAAATGCAGATAAATGGTCCCTCTTTTGCTTTTGAAGATTCAGGCAATATTTTCAGATGACTCAAGAAGAAGTTTAGAAAAGACCACAATAATGGATTCTACAAAATCATGAAGGAGCTGAACATTCAACTTGAAACAACAACAACAACAACAACAACAAGACAATTCTGGGTTTCTTTCTCCAATATTTATTGTAGCTCTATACAGACACTCTGACCTATCTATGTCCTACTGTGGTTTGTGCCATTGGTTATCTAGGTCCCATTTTATGGAAGTAGTCTCAGGAATCCTGAGTGGTCCAAGGAATCCTCAGTGGTCCAAGGAATACTTATTTTTATCAGTCTCGACAATCTTCAGGTCACACAGTGCTCTCAGCATGTGGTCCCTGGACCTTCAGCATCAGCACCACCTGGGAGCTTGTTAGAATTGCAAATTGTGGAAACCCACGCCACCCCAGCTCTACTTATTTAGAAATCTGAGAGGAGCATCCAGTTATCTGTGATTTAATAAGTCTTCCAGGAGGTTAGGGATGCCTAGATGGCTCAGTTGGCTAAGTGTCCAACTCTTGGTTTTGGCTCAGGTCATGATCTCAGGGTCATGAGATAGAGCCCTGGGTCAGGCTCAACAGTCAGCAAGGAGTCTTCTTGAGATTCCTTCCCCCTCCTTCTCCCTCACCCTCTACTCCTCCCCTGCTCACTCATGCTCTTTCTCTCTCTAAAATAAATAAATCATTTAAAAAGAATAAATAAGTCCTCCAAGTAATGATAATGCCTATTCAAGTTTGAGAACCACTGAGAAAACAAAGTGAGAGAAATAATCAGAATTGTTCCTTTACAAGTTTAAGATGACTCCCCCAGCAAAAGAACATTAGAATATAGATCTCTTTCACTGATAAATGCAATAAATTCCTAGGTCATCCAGCACCCAACAATGAGTCAGTGGACTTTCCTCTTACACTAACCTTTATGAAATACTCTTTCTGGGCATTCTGCCTCAGACTAATGAGAAAGTAGTAGGCTGCTCACATATTCCAGAAACCTGATTTAATGATTTCACAATGCTCTGAGCCACTGGATTCCTGGCTCTTCCTGTTAAGATTTATGAACCCAAATTGTAGCAAACCACATCTCAGCATATCTTCAAGTTGACAGTTCCATTCCAACAATAAAGATGATCCAAGCAGATTGTGAATTAAGAGAAAAAAACAGATACGGGGGGTCATAGGAATTTATCCAAATACTGATCCCCAAATAGGTCACCAAGAGCCCTTTGCTTTGAGTATTCATACAAGGGCCATCAGTTTGTAAGTTATTTACTTAAGGATTAAGCTCCACCTGGTCTGTGAAGTTGAACACAAATATTGTGTAAGGCCCAATTTCCTGGAACTCTCACATTCCCATTGGTCTTTCAAAAGTAGACAGAAATCCCATTTTATAGAGGATGTAATAAGCTCGGTGACCTATCTGAGGACATACTGTTATGGACGAAGTCTAGACTGAGTTTCAGATTTCTTGGATTTTCTTATAACTGTCAGTTCAGGTTAAGAACTATGTATGAAGTGCCTGCTCTGTGCCAGGACATGGATTAGGAGATGGGGATACAAAAATTCTGACACAGATCCTGCCTTTGAAGAGCTCAATATGAAAGACCCTGTCTCCCTGATCATATAATGCTCACCTTTGTAAGTTCTAGAAAAGATGGCTGATTTCAGCACACACACACACACACACACACACACACACATCTTTAGAAGCAGCTATTTTTTCATCACGAGGTGTCCCAGGGTCCTCGCACTGATCACGCAACACTCAGCTGAGGCGCCATGAGACATCTTGGTGATGAAGAGCTTAAAAGTGCCCTGTCATGTCTTATTAATACTTCATACCCAGAACAAAATGCGGAGATGCCACGTGAGAAAAATGATAAGCTTGCAGAAAGGAAGTGAAAACTGGAGCTCATGGTCAGAGAAGACTAAAAGCTCTCTATGAACAAATCACATTCTGCAATTAAAAAATATCATGATGTTCAGATGTTCCAGACGAAGACCTGTTAGAATGGATATGCACTCTTTCCATTATTCTCTTCATTTTCTGAGTATGAGGTTAAGCTTGAGGGTCTATATTGTTCAAAACCCTAGTACCTCTGCTTTGATAAATAAACGCTCAGACTAAGTCGATAAACTCATGTGATTTGGAGACCGAAGCTCAGACCTCCATTTTCCCACTTTCTATGTCTACAACTAAAAGCAAGATCTGGGGATCGAGGGAAAAAGAAGATTTGGAGATGGGGGGATGGGAGGGCTGAGCAAATAAGAGACCCTTAGACAGGGTTTTTTGATCAAGTTAAAGCTTTTCATAAAGTATAAGAAGATTTATAAACATGAGGCCATCTTAATCTATTCAGTTGATATTTTATTTAAGCACCTATAATGAATTTTGAGTGGCAATAGGTCCTGGGGTACCCTAGTGAATATAACAAAGTGGTGTTTTTTATTCTATTATTACACTATCTGGGGAACACCCTCAGAATAGTAACCTTAAATGACCTGATGTATGCAAAAACTGGACTTAAGGGAGCTTTTCAAATGAATTTACTTGATTAGAAAAATAAAAAGACTAAGGGATAAGCTCTAATAACTTTTTTAAAAGTTTACAATGTCACTTTAAGATGAACTTAGGTCAGCCAATATGAAAGCAAGAAAAGAACAGTTAGCTTCAAGTTATAGAAGGAAAGAAAAATGGTTTGGGGGAAAGATTAGGAAGAAAGAACTTTTTGTAAAATAGTAGGGCTGGTGATGAAATTCTTCTGCTGTTCTGGTAAAGGTATTTGGAAAGTAATTAGCTAATTCTCTCTTAATGGGTTTAAAGAAACAAATACAAGTGGGGTGCTAGCACAGTCATTTTTTTGAAGTTCCACTTCTAGAATTCTATGAATGGTAACTAGGTGGATTAAAAGACTGTTTTCTTCTTTAATCCCTTACTTGGCTGATAAGTCTTGTTCCAGATTTGGAAACTCATAGACATTGCTATGAAATGTATCATAGACCATGACTAACTATGAAAAGGACAAGTGTGTAAATTGCCTTACCAGTGAAAAATCCTCTGCCTGTCCTCCCCTTTTTTCTGGGACAAAAATTCAGTTTTTTCTCTCTGATTCATATCCTCAGGAAATCAAATCACAAGATGGATATGTTCAATAAAAAAAATATCTCCAACCCACTACAGTTTGAGAATGTAAGCTCTTTTCAATCCAGATGTTCATGATCCTTCCAAGAAAGCCTTTTCTTCAGAAGAATTAGGTGCCATTTCAGATAGCTAAAAGAGTCAGAACGTCATTCCTATGAGAAAGTTGCACAATAATTTCCTTTATCCTCTAATAGGTCTAGAGAGTGTCTGCCAATGGCAGCCCACTGGTGTTGGGTATACAAGGCACATTTCTAAAGTAACAGTTGACAGTAATTGAATTCTTACTAGGTATGGAGTCTATGGAGTCTCATTCTAAGTTTTACATGCATTATTTCATTGAATCCATTTAATTCACACTACTCCAGGAGAGAAATACTATGACAGACCTCGCTTCACAGATGAGGAAAATGAGCCTTAAAGAGGTTAACTTGCTCAACTTGCTCTTGTGCAACACAGAAATGAGATTCAAACCCAGACCTGTAGGACACCAGAACATAAACTAGTGATTACTCTCCTCCTATAGTCCTTGAAAAAAATATATAGTATCTCCATTATGTAAAAGAAAATGGAATCTCAGGGGTGCCTGGTTGGCTCAATTGATAAAGCATCCAACTCTTGGTTTTGGCTCAGGTCATGATCTCAGGGTCGTGAGACTGAGCCCCATGTTAGTCTCCACGTTCAGCGCAGAGTCTGCTTGAGATTCCTTTCCCCCCTCCCTTATCTCCCCCAGCTCTTCCCCTTGTTCACATGCTGTTTGTCTCTCTCTCTCTCTCTAAAATAAATAAATAAAATCTTTAAGAAAAAAAAAAGAAAATGGAATCTCAGAGAAGATAAGTAACTTGATCAAAAACACACATACTGTCCATGCTTCTTTGGTCTGGGATTGGACTCGGGTCAGTTGGACTCCAACATTCATGTTCTACACATATAGACATTAAACCCACATTCACTCCATGCTAAGTATTCTTAAATCCATTCAAATACATAAGTGTCAACTCTGTACAGAGCACTGCACATGAGATTTTGAAGACAATATGAAAGATTTAAATATATTGTCCCTACCTCTGATAAACTTTAGATTCTAGTTGGCAGAAAAGATACACAGATGAATGGAATGAGGTCAGCTCCAAAGCACTGTGTCATATTAGGTAAAACCACATCCTATGAACTGAATAAATCTGAAGAGATGCAGGAGAAATCAGTGATAAGAGAAGAAAGCTGACATAAAAACCTCTGAGAGGAGGAATAAAACAAAACATGTGTCGAGGGGAGTGGATCCCACTGTCTAGTATCTTCCTGACTATTTTGTGGGTAGGAAAAAAAAGGGATGCTTTGAAGAGGTTATGGAAAGAAAACACAGTCTCAGCACTTTTTAGAAACAGTCTTTTAAAGATACAGCTCATGGGACACCTGTGTGGCTCAGTTGCTAGACATCTGCCTTTGGCTCACATCATGATCCCAGGGTCCTATGATCAAGTCCCAAATCAGGCTCCCTGCTCAGTGGGAAGCCTGCTTCTGCCTCTGCCTGAAGCTCCACCTGCTCATGTTCTCCCCCCGCCCATCAAATAAATAAAGAAAATCTTTAAAAAAAATAAATAAAGATTAAAAAAACAAAGATACCGCTCACAGTCACAGAGCAATGGAAAGACAGAAGGAGAGGAAACAATTTTTCAGTGATTATGACTAAAACTACTGGCTATTACTCTGTCTCTGGTGAGTAGGTTTCCATTGGGTCCCATCAAATACAAACTATATATAATAGTTACCAAATCACACCCAGACTCATTCTTTACAAAGAAAAGAAATAGAGCAGTGGGGAGGGAGAAGAAGCATCAACCTCAACATTTTCAATGGATTTTCCATGAGCACTATCCAATCTAATGGAAAAGAAGAAAAACTTTTTTTTTTCTGAATTAAACTTGGAAATGGAGTTTTATTGGATGAATGGACTAGAAGACTAATTGCTTATTTTAGCACCCCTTCCTAGAAACCTCTAATTTAATAAAGAATGGGATATTTAAGAGAACCATTGGGATTGAAACTTCTGTTAAGTACAGCATTTTCCAAACTGTATTGTGGAGGAACAAGAGGTACTCAAGAAGCTAATGAGTATTACTAAGTAAAACAATCTTATAGCTAAATAACTCTGGGAAAGCAGAGTTCATTTTTTTTTTTTTTGTGGCCTTCGGTATGTTAATATGCATTTTGTATCTCCAGTGGGGATATAGTCAAGATTTCTCAACTTGTTTGACTGAAGACTACCTTGCTACTTGGTGGAACTTGTGTTAACATCTCATGGACCTAGTGTTCCAAGGAAGGAGCCAGGTTCTCCTTCCTCAGGTAAGTTTTTGAAAGGCAGCCATCACAAGAGTGAGGTCCAGGTAGATCAAACCCTGGGTGCAGAGACAGGACTACCAACTCGCCATGTCTTCAACCCCATGAGTCTCCACTTCCAGGTTCTGTGTGCTATTCACTGAATAAGAATGAGTGGCAAATCTCCAATGCCTTATCCCATGCTTCTCAGGGCCGCCTTCACAGAAACATAGTAAAGTATTAGAGTCATCCTCTCCAGTAAGGATCAGCTCAGAGTTAGCACTGGTGGTAGACGTGGACGACAAGGCAAGTGTCAATTTCCACATACTAGGCAAGAGCTCTGGAGAACTGAAGGAGTACATAGTGTAAAGATTATTCACCGATTTGCCTGAACATACTGAATCAACTAAATTTTAGTATTTCATCAATAATCACTGAGATACACCCAAAGAGTTCAGATCCCTTCAGTGGGTCATTCTGTATCTGTTGGAGGTACTTAGCCGCCTTCTCCCACACCTGACCGGAGGTAAGATGGGCTCACACAGGCCATATAGGGATTACACTTCTTCAGGTCCTTTGTACCAGCACAACTCTTTAAAATGCCATGATTATTTATGACCATTTAAAAGAAGGAAATCATGGCACTGAAGGAGAACTTTTACCTCATAAGGTTCTATAGCTAGAAGGAAATCCTTAGGCAAACCTGCCTACAAAAAATGCAGTTCCCTTAGCAGAGAGAACACCTGATAGTCACAACATCCAAATGACTTAATACCTAACACGTCACATGTCCAAATGAGTCCGACCACATACCCTGAGGCAGTGTTTCTCTACCCGATCCTCAGAATCAGCAATGAATAAGAAGCCAACATCCACTCATTAACATGCATTTTGCAATAGCATTAACCAAAATTTTGAGCCAGTAAGTAAAATTAACACAACACTTAACATGAATATTGTATCTTTCCATGTAACTATATTTATACATCTTTTCATATCTTCCAAATACTCTTGTCAATTAAGAGCTCTCTGTCTTAAAGATAATCAGATTTAAAGAATAACAAGTTTATTAATGGGCCTTAGAGTTTACTAAGTACTTTTATTTACGTGTCTTATTTTATCAGTATAATTCTGACAGTCTTCATTTTATGATAAAGTAGAGATTGAGAAATTATCACCAGGCTAATACCTGGCAGAGTGAGATTCAAACTCAGACTCTCTAAATTCAGATTTAGTACTAACTCTCCATGAGGTGAATCAATACCCACATTTTTTTGAAGGATTTCCTTTGTCAGTGAGCTCAATCTTTCCATACCCCTAGTGGACTGTACTGTAAAATTAAGACTTCTTTGGAAAGTTATTTCCCAATTATTTCCGTATCTCTGTCTTATCTCTGCCATTCAAACGGAAGCCTTTGATTACATCCTACTTTCAGGCATCCTTGAGCTTTGCACAGGCTGTTCCTACAGCAAAGAACACTCCCCTACCTCCAGTGCCCACACGAACAGGTTCAATTCTACTATTCAGCAGGACCCAGCACCTGCCAGGCGCAGCCCCCTTCTACCTCTTAGAAACGTTCTCTGGCCTTCTCCCTCTCCCCATCCTTGTTTAGGGAGGGGACTGCGCTGTGTGCTCGGGGCTCCCATAGCACCAGCACAGAGGCCGGTGGCGGCTTCATTCAACCCACTGCCCTGCAAGTGTCTGTTTATTGTTTTCATCATGTTTCCCTCTTGACCTTGATCATCCTGAGAACAGGGATCTTGGGCTACTTGTCTTTCCATCCTCAGAGTCTAGTACACAGTAGGCTGTTGATAATTATTAAATAAATAATCCGATAAATAGATCAGGTGACACAAAGCCAATTAAGGCAGTTAGTGTCTTTGAGGAGCTTCCAGTCTCCCGGGGGAGAGAGGTCTGTAAATAGACCTGGGCCGGCGTCATAAGGAGCTCTATTTCCCAGTACAGATGGGTTCCAGGTGTCTGTGCTGTGGGAGCACAGACAGGAAGGAATTGTGCTGCCCAAGCAGGCTGCCCTCAGAGACAGTGAAGCTGAACAGAGCCTTCAAGAAGAGTAGAAGGTCACCAGCTGATGTGTCTGGAACCAGAGGAGGAGGCTGGGACTGGGTGGCAAATGGTGATGGCAGGCTTTAGCAGAGCTCTGTTTTATTGGCTCTACAGCACCCCTTCTCTGGATGAGCTGCCCCTCTCTCCAGCTAACCTCCTGGAGCTAAGAGGAGCCCCCAGTCATGGAATCTTGTTTTCCTTTGCACAGGGAACTTTCCAGAGGTTGTACAAATTTCTCCAGCCTCACAGAGGAAGCAGATGAGAGAGAATAAAACTGACCCAAAGAGGGAAGCTGAAGACAAAGTTGGAGAAAGTGTGTCATGGTAGCACCTGAGTCCCCGATTTTAGTAATTTCTGGAGTCTGGTATACCCCTGCCCTCCTTCCAGAATGTGGTTTGTACCTCAACTAAGTCAGGATGGGTTTCCGTCACAGAATCCTGATCAAAACCAACAAGACCTTAAAAAAAATTCTCCCACAACAAATACAGAGATAGACACAGAGTAACTCCTCTATATTTTATTCCTCAGATGGAACATTCCATCATCTAGTTCCATCCCTTTATTGAGTTAGAGACAGAGGCTCAGGCACCTTTCCAAAGCCACTCCCCCTGCCACTCAAAACAGAGTCTACACCAGAACCTGAACTCTCTTTCCAGAACAGTGTTCTGTTTACAACAGAGTACTTCCCTGCCATTTGCTGGCTAATTAGCCTTGAGGTAAGAGGTGATCTTGGGATTTAGCTGTGGTAAAAATTTAAAAAATGAATAAATAAAAATGGACAAAGAATTCATGATATGAATATGAGGTGATGACATTATTGTTTTTTAATTCATTCAACAAATCGCCCCTGACATGCACCTGCTTCTGAGGGAGGTTGGTATTTTGAAACAAACAAGGCATGTTCCTCGACCTCAAGTAGCTCACCAAGGAGAGTGAGAAACAGTCCGGCTTACCAGAGCTCATGTGCCCTCAAGTTAGCCATCTGCGGGAATATAAGCTTATGACTTTTGCAATTGCCACTAAGGTCTTTTTGAACCAGTTATGAGCCAAACAAAAATGTCACCTCATAATTTCATAGCTGCATTTAAATTCACTTTTAATCAAAAATTGTATCATTCAGCAGAACCAATTAGATATGGCATTTGGTTTTTTGAAAATGCAAAACATCCTGCAAAGATGAGGATTTTCCTCTACTAAATATATTCAAAAGAATATGCTATAGGTTCTGAGATCTTCTCAAAGATGTCGTGCCTGAGGCTAGGCAGCATCACTACCCAAAAGGAAACTATATTCAGGATGGGTAAACCTTTATGTATTATTAAAATAATGAGTTCTAGAATTTATATTAAATTTCCAGACAGGCACATATGTGCCCAGAGGCAGGTGCCAGGATCACCTTAAGTCACCTTGAGTCCCTTCCAGCTCTGTGATTCTGCAGTTGCTTATACTGGATCTCTCCAAGTCTGTGATGGGCTGAAGAGCTCTTCCTGCCCTAGTTCTTTTCCTTATATAGGTCAAATCCCATTCCAACGAGTACCATAACAATAACCACCTCATGGCCTGGTTACTTTAGACAACCTGATAAAATGAGAATCAAGCATGACCTCCAAGTCAGAGTTGGCAGTTACAGAATTTGACCTGAATATTATTTAAGCAAGGAGGGAACCAGTGTATTGAGTTTTTATGTTCATGGCACTGGGCCATCACAGAACACTCAGACGGAAGGCACGGAAAAATCGTCGAGTCCGAACCACAACACTCGGTTTCCTGATGGATGCTGAAAAATCAGAATGTCTGGAAACTCAGTTCTCGGCATCTCTATGTGAGAACAGTATCCATCTTCTGCCTGTCAACTCCAGCCAAAGAATGTCAAGGCAACTTGTACATCTTAATTTGGGTCTATATATAAGCGCTCTTGTCATACTGAGTACCTCCAAACCTGAGGCATCTTTCTCCATTCTTTCCCCAAAGGCTGGATTCATGCTTCCTTCTATGTTCTTTTTTCTTGGAACAAAGTGCAAGTTGCTGCTCTCTGAAATGTTCATCTACAAGAATGTAAACTGCCTGAGGGTAGAGATTTGCTTGTTTGGTTCTCAAGTGTATTTAATATTTGGATCTACTTTCTAGAATGGAAACTCCACAAAACTATGAAATCTCACATCTAGAACAATGCCTGGCAAAAAGGAAGTGCCTGATAATTATTTGTTGAATGAATGAATGAATACATGATAAACAGTTTCAGGGCTGATGTCAAAGCCACGCTTCCTCTCTCAAAGCAATTAGGGGTCTTTCCTCTGACCCTGTGGTACTGTTTGCATTTCTTTATTATAACATTTGTTGAATACCTCTTCTTTTTAAAAAAAAATATTTTATTTATTTATTTGACAGAGAGAGAGATCACAAGTAGGCAGAGAGGCAGGCAGAGGGAGTGGGGGAAGGAGGCTCCCTGCTGAGCAGAGAGCCCGATGCGGGGCTCGATCCCAGGACCCTAAGATCATAACCTGAGCTGAAGGAAGAGGCTTAACCCACTGAGCCACCCAGGCACTCCTCTACCTCTTCTTGGTGCTCTGTTTTCCCAGATAAACTGGGGAACCATGTTTTGCAACTCCCACATTCTCTGTGCCTAAAGCAGTAAGAGTTCAATAAATGCTCCTGGCTTGAACAACTGAAAGAATGAATAAAAATATTTCTCTTATAACAATGAACACTGAAGAATTGTGATTTAACATCATACCTCAAATTTTGCCTGGACTCCAGAGCTTTCCAAGCTGAAGAAGCTGTGAGTCACTGGGCTTGGAGGGGAGGGGTGTTTGTTTGTGGAGGGCTTGTTTCCCGACCTCAGTGAATCACATGTATAATCACCCCAACTGCATCCTGTCTGGGGAAGTAACCAAAACCCCTATTTCTGGCCCCAATGGCTTTTTGGTTTTATGAGTAAATGCCACTGGCATGCCATTAAATAAGTGGCCTCAGAAAGCCCTCAGCCAGGGCTATAACCTATGATAATCAGGTTATAGAGGAGAAGTCTCTTGAGGAGAGCAGAAGATGAAGGTGTAAACTTTTCATCCTACCTGGCCCACTGCTTTAGCTGCTCACTGGTGACCTGGCCTCCAAGACTTTTCCAAACATCTGCTACATCTTTTCCCAGACCACAGGTAGGACGATGCAATTTTCCTGCAGAAAAACATGGACTGATTCTCATCATCCACATAGTAAGGACCAAACTTCTTAACCTACATTTCAAGGTCCTCTAGGATCTGACTCTGACCTATTTTGCTGACCTTATCTTCCTCTGTTCCTGTGTAACCAGATGCTTGAAATGGAGTGAATGATTTTCTGATCACACACAAGTCCTATGCTTTGCTCTATGACTTTGCTCTCTCTGCGTGCTCCTAGAATGCCCACCTACTTTCATTCCCAAATGCCTAAAACTCACACATGCTCAGGTCTCAGAAAATGCCACCTTCTTCCACAAGATCTTCAGTGGCTGTCTAATAAGAAGAAACAACTTCTCCTTCGAGCATGCTCGCATTTTGTTTGTACTTCCATTCTGTTACTTATTTCTAATTTGTACTATAGACACAAATGCACATGTTTGTTTCTCCGATAAATCAGTTAGTAGAGTATCTGAAGCTTAGTCAACGTGATACTCCTTTCACTCCTCGAAGCACCTATCACAGTGGACACTCCAGATGAAGGTTGGTTGGGGGGAAAACCTGAAATAGCTCAGTTGTTTCAGTCCTCCTCTTTGGCTTGGAATCTTCAGGGAAGCTTTGACGTAGGAGTGTCTTACGGTCCTCTCTCTTGTTGTCTCCCTTACTTCCGTTCCAAGAAAGCGTAAGGTTAAGAAAATCTTTGGTCTCTGCAAATAATGTGTTTTAGGTCTATGGATCTCAAAGGCAAGGTCTTCCTTCCAGGCTTCCTTGTCCCTAGTATCTAGCACCTCCTGGCTCACCTTGCTAGTAGATGAAAGGAGCTCAGGGCAGGGGGAGGTGGGGAGTATCATTTTGATAATAAACCGAGTAAAAGCAGCGCATTATTAAGAGGGGATTTGCCATGTCAAAGAGCAAACTTAAAAAGGAAAAAGATAGCTTATTCCAAAAACAAAGCCGTCTCTGTTTCTGCTTGTTGCAGAATATCCATGCCACGGTGCCAATTTTGGGGCGGATACATTCCTTCAGTATGGATAAGTGAGAGTTGAGGCAATAAGGCTTAGCTTTGTTTGAATGCAAAGCATTTTCCCCCCTGCTTTCTGTTTATTAGTACTGCTCTGATGATGAGAAGAGGGACGCAGATGCAGCACAAGTGTAAAATCACCCAGGCCAAGGTCAGATAAGAGCGAACAGAATGTCAGGAGTATCGCTTCCTCTCCTATCCTGTGGCAATGACCACACCTGGGTGGCTGAAAGAGATAGGCAACCGTGACTGTGGCTTTGGAGCTACCTCCACTGCGGCTCCAATGGCGGCCCTCAGAGCAGCACTCTTCCGTCTTCGGAAGGTCAAGGTCTACCTAGACCAGTTAATGGCCAAACGGCCAAGGGAAAGTTTGCAATGTCTTCATCAGTGACAGGAGGATGATAATACTGTTACAAAATAACAGAGTCAGACTTGATAAACTGTAAAGTGCAGCTGAAATATTAGTTGGTGCTGTTAAATTCAAAGATAACTTGTTTTTTCATCATCCTACAACTGGGGTTGGCAAAGTTTTGCTGCAAAGGGCCAGATAATAAATATTTTAGGACCCTGTTGTGGCTACTGGACTGTCTTTGTAGTAGGCAAGCAGCCACTGACAATATGGGCATGGAGAGCTGTGCTTTGTTCTGATAAAACTTTATTCGCAGACACAGGTAGCAGGCTGGATTTGGCCCATGAGCCCTGTTTGCAAATCCCTGCCCTACATCTTTGGACACAATGAACACCAGAGGCAGACAGAGGGGCACATCTAAAATCCTTCCTGCTGTGAAGAATGATATTATCCGTTTTTTTCTGAGCCATCGTCCTGAGATTTTCAGACTTCTCTTTAAGGTAGTTTTTGAAACAGAGTTTCCATTTTGTCCATTCATCTTCATCATCATAAACATCACTTTGTACCTAATCTAGAAGTATTACCAGACCCCTAGTTGACCACGTCTACCACTTGGCCACACTCTCTTCTGGGAAAGACAGCTCTGATTATTGTTAAAGAAAATATCCATCATACTTGTGGTGAAAGGTCACTACATTTCTTAACAAATTGGTCCTTTGAGCAAGATGAATTTTAATGGATTGGTTTATTAACCTAAAGGTTGAACCAGGCTGAGAGTAACTGAATGATCTGTTCATAATTAGTATTATTTATAATTATTTTACTTGGGAAAAAATATCACCTGAAATGTCAGGATGTTTTTTTTTTTTTAATTGCTTCAGATGAGATTCAAAATAATTGACTTTGCAAATGTATTTGAAAAAACTCATTTAAAAATATCTGGAGCTGTTGAGCATCTGTCTAGAAGAGGCAGGTATTGATATTCATTACTAGGAACAGGGAAGAAATTGATCCATGATTTTTTTTTTTTTTTAACCACATGAATTGTGTATTGCGGTCACTGCTGGACTCCAGAATTGCTGAAATACTGATACGGTGCTGTGCTCATTCCTCTTCCCCATTTACTGTGCCTCTGAGTGAGTATGCTACATGAATGTCAGCCTATGTGTTTTGCTCAAATCTACATTTGCATGTATTTTGTATTAAAAGGGGAGTAAGTACCTGCTGGAAAGAAGGAATGTATATATACGTGTATAATGGCTTTAGAAAAACACTGTCTGTGGACCTATTATGCAGCTAGGCACATGCTTTAGAGAGGATACAAACTTTCTGAAGGTGAGTAAGCATATGACTTAACATCTCTATCGATATTTAATTTATTAGTCAGTTGGGGGAGAAGAAAAGAAATAGGAGAATACATGAACATCAGGGGCAGGCAGCTTTTAAAATAATTACGGTTGTGAAATATGGGGAGGTCACTAGTAAGGGACATGCTGCAGAACACTGACAATGCCTTATAATTATAAAACGCTGTAGATTTACAAACTTCTGGTGTGTTCAGGTGTAATCTCATGTGTGCCTCACAGGTACAGTTGGATGCATTAAGAAAGGGTAGTAGCAACTCCATGTGACAGATGGAAAGAGAAGGCTCAGGGAGGTCAAGGGATTTACCCACAGTTCACACTACCTTCCTCATACACCACACTGCTTCTGGAACCCAAAGAAGGGTGAATGTGTCCACAGGTACCAAAGCCAACTCCAGCCTTTGTAGGTTGATGGAAATAGCCTGACCCAGAGCAGAGACCCCATTTTCCCATCGGGGATATTTTAACGAATAAGTAACGAGTAGTCTGGAAAGAACATTCCGGGCAGGGAATATGGCAATGGGATTATAAACACAGCCTCTTATTTGCTTCTTCCAAGTCAAGTCTGATCAGGTGCCTGAGACACACAGTGACACGTACGCCAGCAGCACAGTGTTGAGGACACAAATTCCTCGTCCAGATGGCCAAGCAGACACCATCAATCATTATCTGCATGTTTGCGAACGAGGAAAGCAGAGCTGAGGCCAGGGAAAGAGAACATTTGAAGGTGGCTAAAAGGGAAAGAACACAAAGTTTCCCACTTAACTGCCAAAGAGGTTACTCTAAAAAGTGGTGTGGCAATTAGGGATCATGTACTTAAATTTTCCCACAAATAGTACACGCACATTCCTCCAAAGCTCAGTAGGAAAATACCCCACTGAGAAGCGTAAGGGTATATTAACTGATTAATTATTATTAATGCCATCTTTTATTTAGCTAGCAATTATAATCTATTAGGAGCATTTATTCACATTATCTTACTTATTCAATCCTCAGAAAAATCCTATAAGGCTCATCAGTAATGTATTATTATCTCCCTTTTATAGACAAAGAAAAAGGGGATTCCGACGTCTCCTTGCTTAAGCTAATCTGGCTAAGTGGCAGAGTGAGCACTTCTGACTCCTGGTCCATTACCCAGAGCGACTGCGGGAGCCTGGAGGGAAGAAGGGGAACATCTGAGACAGTAGCTGGGAGCAGAGAGAACCTGGAAAGGCCATCAGGCCAGAATTCCTTCTAGTTTAGAAAGTCCAGAGTCCGGAGTGGGTGTGGCTACATGACATACCAGGCCCTGGGCTTAGATGGACTTTCAGGCATAGACCTACTCACTTTGAATCTTCTTGGGCAGCTGAGCACCGGCTCTCAGACTCGGCCTCTCCTGTCCTGTGAAGTTTCTGGGCGGCAGAGTTGGAACCAGCTTCACACTAGTTTAAGTCTCTGAGTCAGTTCACAAACCCTCCCTCTGGGGCTCCCGCTCCGCAGACAGCCCTTCGCATCACATCCTAGGAACATTTTTGTTCTTTTGCACTCCTTTTGGGGGCTCCTCCCTCTGCTCTCCCTCAGTCTCTCTGTACTGCCTTCCCCCCCTTAATCTCTCCTGATTACCCCTTGTCTACTCCACCCACCCTCCCACCATCAGGGGGCTCTGTGCCTCTCAACACCCCCACCCCAACTCCCGTGAGCGCCTCCATCGTCTTCTCCGGGCACCTACCTGGGCTGTGCAGTCACAGGCACCTCCTTGGTTCTGTCTGAGGCCGCCTGCCTCCATCCAGGGCCTGGGAGCCATGAAAGTCTTCAAGCTCTTTGTTACTTTTCCTTCTTTGTGGATCATGCTAGGTAATTAATAACAAACAATACAAGATGGCATCTGCTGTGGTGCTCAGCCGCAGCCTCCAGAAGTGTTATTTCAGACCCCAACATTGCAACAAAGAAATCTCACAGTTGGGTCAAGCGCGAAAATCAGAGGACAGGAGGAGAAAACTTCAGCTTCCAAAATTCCACTGCCCTCCGGGGGCTCCCCCTTGTGGGAGATGCGGGGCATGGCAAGGCAGGACACAGCTGGGCTGGAGCCTTGCAGGGAGGAGGGCCAAGAGCACAGTGCTTACTTGGGGGGGTGGGGGTGGGGGGGGGAGTCGGGCTCCACCAGGAAGAAGGGCCTCTGTGTCTCTGTGTGAAGTGCAGAGCTGAAACCCTCCGTAATTCATCAGGGGAATATTCTGGGGAGACAGAGCTCTCCGTGCCTGGAGGTCTCTGAGTCCAGGTGAGTGTGGCATGAGTCATGGGCTCCCACAGGGTAGGCTCTGTATGGGAAGCGGTGATTGGCAACCATTTGCCTCCGCCTCATGTCCAATTCCCTCACCCGCACAAATGTATCATAAAGTCAGACATTCACACGGGGGCACAGGGCTGGTCTGCAGAGATAGGCGTGGTCTCCGCCCTCTGAGCAGAGTGAAGGCCCAGCCTCCTGGACTCTCCCCAGTGTGGGGGCACAGCCTTTTGGAACCTGGCAATTTACTGCTCCCCACCTTGATGGAAACAATGTATGTCCAAACAGTATCTTTCTCCGGAGAAATACAGTCTCATTCATTCTCTCCTACCCTGACAGGCAGGTAGGAAATCAAATATATTAATTACTCTTTCTGCAAACAGAACCAGAGGCTCACATAGTCAAGTAAGGTGTCCGAGGCACTAAGTTAAGAGCTTAGTTTTCCTGCCTTCCCCCTGCCCAGTGTATCTAGATTATATGCTCTGTCTCTGGAGAGAATGGGAAATGATGCTCACTGAGCAGCACGATTAGGAGCACTGATTGACTCCCCAGCCATGAGGACAGTGTGCTGGGTATGACATAGATAGAAAGTCCCAAACAGCCTGCAGGAGAGAATTCATCATCGTGTCGAATGTTAAAACAACCAATGGCCTGTTGGGGTTGTTATTGGGCTCCTTATTTTCCCAGAACCGGGCACTGGCAGTAGGGACGGAATAAAGACACTCTGCAGAAGGACAGCAGCGCCCTGGCCAGAGCTCGCCACGTGGGTTGTGACCTGTGATGTCCATCATTCCACCATCATACTGGTTCTGAGACCTTGGTTGTGAAGTTAGGTTAACTCCATTTTATGGACGGAGAAACTGAGGTCACAGTGGCTAACAGACCATGAAATAAGTGGCAGAGATAGGGATCAAACCTAAATCTATTTAAGCCAAGAGCTCTTCTCACCATATCACATTGCCTCATCGACTCTTCTAGCTGTCCTGGCAAGGGAACTCTGGCCAGGGGGGTCAACCAAAAGCATCCCATATTAGTTTCAGCAAACCAAATCTCAAGCTGCTTCCCACTGATCCCTACTAAATTCCACTCGCTCCTTGATGTTGGTGGCAGCTCTATAATGAGTCACGTGGGAAGACCGAGCTTGGAATAAAACCATAAAACTCCATGTGTTAAAAACCTTCCTCACGGGCTTTTTTTCTATAAGCAATGCAGACACTAGAGGCATAAAGACAAAACAAACACCCAAGACAACAGGAGCTATGTACCACCAAAAGGAGGAGGATGATAAGTTGATTCGTGATATGGTTCCTGATCATAGACTCAAGATCTGTTTCTCAGGCCTATATTGGGCTCTGGGCTAAATATGAAAAAAAGCAACCAGCCCCCAAAACACTTAGACTTCATTATAAACTCAAGTCGAGTATAAAACAGCAATGAGGATTTGGAAAATTCAAGGAAAGCCGCAAAAACAAACAAACAAAAATCCCTTTCATGCAGATGGATCTAGAACTGAGGGCTTTGCGGGACAGGAATGGTGTGAAGGACGGAGTAGAAGCCCAGAGATTCTGTTCAAGGAGAACATACCATGGGGTTGGGCATGTGACGGGCACCGTGTCAGGGGCTGGAGAACAAACAGGAGGATGTATGAGGTGAGAAAGAGTCTTGCTAGGCTGGCCAGAGCACCCGATTCTGACCCTGTGCTAGACAAAATGGAGTCCACTGAAAGGAGAGGAACCAGAGTATAGAAAAGACCAGAAATCACGTCATGAGGAACTGGGAACACTGGAAATGTTCGGGCAGATGAAGGTAAAACTCCAGATCACAAATAATGGCTGTCCTCTACTGTCCAAAGGGCTCTCAGAAAAGGGATGGGATTTTGCTCTGCTGAGTGTCAGGGAATAGACTGGAACCAATGGGGAGAAATTTCAAAGAAAGTGCTATTTGACTCACTAGAAGGAAAACATTCTGCTAGCCCAACCCTAG
Source organism: Taxidea taxus jeffersonii (assembly GCA_003697995.1). Classification (NCBI taxonomy): domain Eukaryota; kingdom Metazoa; phylum Chordata; class Mammalia; order Carnivora; family Mustelidae; genus Taxidea; species Taxidea taxus. Next base: position 151,340 of record ML103497.1, on the reverse strand, counting down.
ACTAGAAAGATCACTTTTTGTCTGGAGAAGGCCGGAAGAGCAAGTTCTTTGGTCAAGGAGAGGGGGCCATGCACACAGACCTATGGGACTGCAACCACCCTTGGGGATCCCTCTAGCTCTATGATCAACCTGAGGCCTGAAAGGAGAAGCTAGACAAAAGAAACACGTGCAATCCACACACAAAGCATTTGACTCCTACAGAGGGATCTCAAGACCTAATATGTTCAAAGATCACCTACATCCAGAGTGGCCTTGCTGCCTTGCCCTCGCTCTCCCTCGAACAGAACTATTTATTTTCACTGTCTCAGCTAATTCCAGTATTTAAGCACCTCCTAGGTGGGGCAAATGCCCTTCTGTAGAGGGGACAACACAAAGGAAAAGGTAAAACTCCTATGTTCTGTTCAGTTTAAGGAGAATCTCAGGTTTTAAAAAAGAGGTTTAGAAGTCATCTTGCTGGATGGATGCCCCCACCTCTCCTGTTTGAATCCATTCCATATCTTCCCCAACTGAATACCACCTGATCTCAGTTTAAAAGCCACCTCCAGAGCACCTGGGTGGCTCAGTGGGTTAAAGCCTCTGCCTTCGGCTCAGGTCATGATCCCAGGGTCCTGAAATCGAGCCCCACATTGGGCTCTCTGCTCAGCAGGGAGCCTGCTTCCTCCTCTCTCTCTGCCTACTTGTGATCCCTGTCTGTCAAATAAATAAATAAAATTTTTAAAAATAAATAAATAAAAGCCACCTCCAAAGCTAATTTCATCACAAGCCATTCTAATGTGGAGTAAGCAAAAGGTACACATTCAGAATGCACCAGCAAGTCAAGGAAATATGGAGAAAGAAAAATGGTACCATTAGTACAAATACAGAACCTAAAGTGAATCAGGATTTTAAAAAGTCAGAATTAGAGTAAATTTTTAAAATATCATCTCTAGTTAAAATATTACCTCTAATTCTACACATTACTGGTAAAAGTGCAGGTGAAACTGTTGTGTGTTATACTGTCTTTTGCATGTGTGTGCAAGCCTTCCAGTGCAAGGGGGGAGACGGGAGACTAGAGACAAGACAACTAAACAAGGTGAAAACTGTGGGTGAGGAAGACTTACCATGAGCTCTGAGGTCCTGGCAAGTGCCCTGTGTCTGGAACAGCTTGCATGTTGGGACCCAGGGCAGGGCTGTAAATTCAAGTGGGAAGCTGGTGAGGTGGCAGATGAGAAAAATAGCGCATTCAAGAATGCACCTGTGTTTGAGTAGAGGGGACAGAGTGCGTGAAATGGTTGAGGGAAAGGACATGGAGGTTAGGGATGGAGGGGGAAAGAGAAACAGGAGATTGGTAAGGGAAATTTAAAGGTTGGATGAAGTGCCTCCAAGGAGGTCCAAGATACGTGAGCTACTTCCAAGACCATCTCGGGTCTCAAGAGATGGTGAGAGGTAGGGATAAGGCTGCTTGATGAGGGGAAAGAAGACCCTAGGCACAGAAAGATGTGAGCGGAAGAGGCAGCAAGGAAGGAAGCTCAACTCATCACAGGACTTGGTTTCTCCATTTCTCTGACTAGCTCATTTTTCTTTTATTAAAAGATACTTATTTTATTTATTTATTTGAGAGAGAGAGAGAGAGCAGGGGGAAGGGCAGAGGGAGAGAGAGAATGAGAGTAGAGCCCGACTTGGGGCTTGATCCCATGACTCCGGGAACATGACCTGAGCTGAAATCAAGAATTGGATGCTTAACCAATTAAGCCACCCAGCCGACCCTGACTAGCTTAGTTTTGAGAGGAGGGCAGTCAAGAGTACCTTCTTGGCTGTGGAAGACTGTTCATTCATCGGAAAAATCTGAATCCGTCCAGTGTTGACTGAACACCTCCCATATGCTCAGCTAACGTCACAGAAATAGAAATAAAATGCTACTAAGAAATCGCATTGTCAAATATCCCATAATAATCTGAATTACTATTAGTCAATTAACAGTCATTTGCCTAGTAACTACTATGGGTCAACAGCCATGGTAAGCACTAGGAATGCAGTCAGGACGACGGGGGCCCACTCTCATGGAGATCACAAATAAAGAGGAAGGAGGAGTGGGCAGCCAAGCATAAAAGAAACTGGAGAGAATTCCAGGGCGCTGTGGAGAAAAATAGCAGACATACAAAACTGGGTTTCTAGTTTTTACAGAAAAGAGACGTGAGAAGCCATAAAGAATCAGGAGTAGGCAGTACCCCCATCAACTTCCCAGGCTCCAGAGGATGGTGGTGAATGCTGAGCCCAGCAGGGGGCCATGGAGGCAATCCATGGGGAGCCAGACTGGGCAAGAAGACCAGCTCTACCTCTCAGGGGAAACAGCGAGACTCGTGATGGAAGGAGAAAGCCTCCTACTCAAGATCTTCCCCACTCAACCACTCTCATCCTGCCTGGTCTGACTAGTTCTGTTGGTGTGGCCACCACCCATGGCTAAGTGAAAGAAATGGTCCCTAAGGAGCCTCTCTGATTTCCTGAATTTTCTGTCCGTCTTGCTTTTCTCATGGGTTCACAGATGAGCCTTCTTCTCTCACCCACCCTAAACGCCTGTTTCAGGGAAGTATTTGCATTTTCCTTGGCACACACACAGTTTGCTGAGTCCTTTCAGGCCAGGCCAATTACAACAAGCCCTAAAATTGCTGAGCCGAGTGGTTTCTTCAGGGATCTGCTTACATTCCCTCCCTGGAAAGATCAGGGGGCCCACTTTGGGCAGTCTCTGCACACAAAAAGGGCATGTTCCACTTTTAAGGTGGAGCAAGCCTTTACCAAATACCAAATACCAAATACCAAATACCAAATACCAAATGGGATGCCTTTACCAAAGAGGGGAGGAGGCACAAACAATTTTCACTTTGGGTTTACATTGCTTGATTGGGTTTCATGCTATTGAAGATGGACAAGATGGTTCAGAGTCAGCTCCCTTGAAGACTGTTTTGAGAAAGGGCTAGGGAAGCTTTTAATGCAAGCCCCATGGGATCTTGAGTTGGCAGAATTTATATGTGTCAATACCCTCTCATAACATTGCAATTACATTTTTGTAAGTTCTGGTTTGGGAAGGAAGATGGAGTCGGTATAGAAATGATGGGCCATATGTAATCGTGGAGGGATGTGTTTAGGCAGAAATAATCCAGTTCCACAAAGGGATTGCTCCAAAGTTGCTTTTTTTTTTCTGATTTGCAAATTTTTATAGGATGGCTTTTCAATAAGTTTAGGTCCTGGTTTATTTTGTATTATGCTAATATCAGAATGCATCACATTCCCTAGGTATCTCTAGCTCAAAGGAGGACATTGAGGAATCTCTTAATGAAAGCATGTCAAGCAGTGCCATAGCCCGTTTGGAATTTAAAATTATCCATGAATAATTCACAAAGCATGTAATCCATGTGCAGATCATTGAGAACTGACTGCTTCTGAGAGGTGCCTGCAAGATCAGCCAAGCAGGCTTCCAACAACAAGAACAACCATGGAATGATTATAGAAGTGTGTCCTCAATTCTTGGCATCAATTCATGGTTAATGAAGGCAAGAGCACTGTAGGTTCATGCTCTGAGTCCGAAGGTACTCTCAGATTGGAAACACAGTGTCTCTTGGAAAGGAAAATCTGAACTGTTCCTACAGGCCAAGATTACTCCCACATGTCCAGAGATACCTAGAGCAGGGGTCCAGTAATGAACTTTCTTACCCAAACAGTAACAAAAGGGTTCTGAGAGCAAACCTGCCATTTTTTAATTTAGAAGACAAAGAAATCAGGGCAAAGCTCACTTTCAGATGGGTAAATACGTTGGAGGGAACTGAGCTGGCTTCAGCGCCCTTATCCAAAAGCCTGGCATTATGAGCAAGAGGGTTAGTGCTGGCTCCCCTCATAGGAGTGAGCTTCCCTGGGAGCCCCAGCTCTGTTTCATCCAGAAGCTTCAGGCCCCCTGGGGACTGGCAATGGGAAGTAACCACAATCCTGTGCTTTGGAGGAACCTTCACAGACTGAACTTGGCCTGACTCAGCTATAGGGATGCTTAGTTTTCCTGTATCAGTTAATGAAGTGTAGATCTGAGCATTTTCAACCAAGGAAAGAAAGACCATCTTGGGCTAAAGGCAGCTTTCAAGGTGGAAAACCAAACGGGGTATGATAAGTGTCAGATATCTTGTCTTTAATTAAGAAGACAGCTAAACTATGAATCTTGGAATACTGAAAAAATAAAATTAAATTTAAAAAAAAGAAAAAGAAAAAGAAAAAGAAGACAGCTAGACCTCGCAAGCTGTTCATTTTCAGGGGATTTCATAGGTCCCTGGCCAGAAACCAACCTGGATCATAGAAAGAGGAAGCTCCCCACCCCTTTAAAGGTTTTTCTTTTAAAGAAAGAGTTTTAGTCACCTGGGTTTTGTCTATCCAAAGAATATTCTTTCTTGCCCTGAAGTTAGCATAAAAGAATGTGCCGCCAGGTTATCTGAGAGGCCCCGGGGACATGCCCACTGTTCCCATTCTACGATCTCTAACTGTGGAGCCCAGTAAGATGCCACATTCACTCCACCTCCCAAGGCCTTCTGTCTTCAGGTGGCAGAACAGCAGTGAACACAGAACTTAATTGCAAGTCATTCCTCATTTCACTGTTAAAGCCAAGGAAATCTGGCATCAGAGCCCTGGATTTATGAGTCGGGAAATGGTGACAAGAAAAGTGAAAGGGGGAGGAATTTAAAACACTACAAGTCACCTGATATTGTTGCTCATGCAGGATGTTGCCATGGCATTTTCTGTTAAATGTTTTCCTCTCAGTTCTTTGTGGAATTCTTTCCACTTCTGTGTGCAGAAAGCCCCACTAACAAAAAGCAAGTGAAGTATTAGATATCATCCCCATTAAGAGCAGGGGCATAGCAGCGGCAATGGGACCCACACAATGGCTTTGCCCATTGTGGAAATGCAAACCTGTGTTCAACACGCTATTTCTGATCTTGACTCACCCTTTATCAAGGACCCATCCCACCCATTACAATAGGTTATGGGGGTAAGTGTGCACTGCTAATAGGCCACTGCTGATCTTTCCTTTTTTCTCAGTAAGAAAAACACAGAATTTCCAATTACTCCCCCTGCCCCCCTACCATTGGACAAGTGCCCAGTGGCTCTCTGGGGACTCTGCTAGTGACTGTGGCAGAGTTCATTCTTCCCTTGGCCAAGCCCTCCTTTGCGGCTGCTGAGTTGCCAAGCTCTGACCACTCTTCCTCCACATCTTCTTGCATTAATCGCTTTCTTTTATTCCTGCTGCAATGGTCCTTGGTGAAGTTCTCATGTTTTCTCTCTTGGGCTTTTGCTATCTCTTCCCACTGGTTTCCCAGTAATTGTATCTATCTACCGTAATCCATTTTATGTGCAACTTTCAGTTTAGCCTTCCCGATGAATGCCCCCTGTCACTCTTCCGTTCAAACACTCTTGGTGAAGATCTGTTGCCCACTGGTCAGAGTCCAAACACAGTGACTTTGCACTACCTACTGACCAAAGTCCAGCAAATGAATGGCCAGCTTTGTTCATAAAGATTAAGTTGTCCAGTGACTCCCATGTTACCCTGTGAATAAAGGACCGAGATCCAGAAAACTGCTCCCCTTCCTTCATGGAGCCCGTGCACCTGAGGTGGACTGCACTGGTGCTGCCCACGTGGGTTTCTCTCCTATATATGCTCCTCGTCACAACCAGGAAGTCCTTTCTGACATCTCCCGAGTTATCTCTCGGGCTCTTGAATCTGCTACCTCTAACTGTTGTTTAAATAGTGAGTTCCACTCTCAGAAATGAGACTAGCAAAGTCAAGAAGAAACAAGGGGCTCCCAAGGAAAACACCAGAGAATGGTGACATATGAAGGGACATTTGTGACTCGCATGTGCCACGCCCTACATCTTAGGGACTTCATCATCTACAGACTATTATCTTGACTGTGATGGGTATTCCTCTGCTGCCCTTACAGATCAGTTACTTGAACCATAAGTATTTATCATATATCACCACCGTTAGACTCTAATAATAATCCATGATGATAGCAATGGTTTAATGGAGGAACATGCTCAAGGAAATAGAGTGGATATCAGAGCAATGCATAAAGGGTCACGAAAAGCAACCTGGAGAATAATGCATGGAACGGTGAGTCCATCACATTGCCCATCCTTACAACAAGGCCCTTTCTGGGGCTGGTGCACTAGTGGCTGGCCATGGACGTTAACTTTTCACAGGGAGGGGCGGAACACAGCATTATCACACACAATTCTGAGGATCCCAGTTCTAGAGTTTCTTGTCATGTGTGGAAGATCAACCCAAAGGGGCATCCCTTTACATAAGGCCTATGAGACTCTTTCCCCAATCCCCAGAAGTTGTATGGACTACAATCATTCTAGCCTAGAAAGCAAATGAAACAAAACAAAACAAACAAACAAAAAAACAACAAACACAAACTCTAGAGGTCATCTTATAATCTTGCCTGATTATTTCAACACATTGCGCAGATGGGAAGTTCTTCTTAAGATCTAACCTGTGTTTCTCCTGCTGTTTTTGCGTGTTTGTTTTACCACCGATTGCTCATAGCCTCTTTGCAAATGAAGTAACACAGTCCTTCCCACTTGGCCATTTGGCTTAGGTAACAGAGTGGTTCTTAAAGCCATGGTTAACATCTCCATCCCTCAAAAGGGTCATGGAGCTTGGTTTCATAAGGAAGGTATAGCTCACACCTCTCAGGGTAGCCAGCCCTGCCACAGATGTATGAGAGGTGAGGTAGGTGAATATAGAGGTTATCATTACCATCACAACTATCTCCAGAGAATAAAATAAGACCAAGACTTGTGCCTACATTTCCACCTGACCAGAATGCCACAGAGCCCAACACCTGGAGTTAATTCTTATCCCCCTCACCACAGCAGGACGCAAGGCCAGAGCAGGGCAGTTGGTAGACCAGCTGGGAGCACCAGCTCCTGAAAGGAATCTCATGCTCCAGCCCTCATGCACCATGTTATCTCCTGGGCATGAGGGTAGGGACCTTTAGCAAAATTTTCTGGATGTAATTGTACCCCCAAGCTTTTCCTGACATCCATAGTTTCTTTTATCTTATAAAACAAAATGTTATTCTTGGTTTAAAGAAAAAAAAAAGCACAAAGGGATGACAGTGTAAACACAGTGCGCCTCTAGAAGGCCAGGAGGCTGTCTGCATTTTGCCAGAACCAGAATCTGCTTTCCTGGGGGTCTCCCCAGTCTGCCAGCGCCCTGGAGCATGGTGCTTTCTCAGGCAGCCAAGCATAGAGAGGCCTTAGGGACTCCCTTCTGGAAGAGATACTTTGGGGGCTAGAAGGAGGGAGCTACCCTCCTTGGGAGAGGCCCACCCAATATGTGTTCAGAATTTCCAGTGCGGGGCCGCCTGGGTGACTCAGATGGTTAAGCCTCCACCTTCGGCTCAGGCCATGATCTCTGGGTCCTAGGATGGAGCCCTGTGTCCAGCTTCCTGCTCGGCATGGAGTCTGCTTCCCCTTCCCCTTTGCTCCCCCCACCCCCTGACTCATGCTCTCTCTCTCTCTCAAATGAATAAATAAAATCTTTATAAAAAACAACAAAAAAAAGAATTTCCAGTGCAGGTTCATGTCTCCAAGCTTGGTTTCCTCACCTGTAAAATGGGGTAGTAAGACGATGTATGTCACAGGATTGCAGGGAAGGGTTGATTCAACGGGATAAAACCCTCCGCACGATGCCTGGCACATAAGGAGGGTTCACCTAAGGAGGCTCTTGGAACTCACATCACCACAGATGACTGCTAATGGGAAGGAGAGCTCGGGGGGAGCTGACCAAGGCGCTGGCATCCCCCGGCATCCCTGTGGCCCTGCTGATGACCCCTCTGTGCAGGGGTGCAGAATATTCCCCCCCTTCGTCAGGGTCCCGGCTCGGTCCCAGATCTGGAGCAACACAGTGGCATAAGAAAGGCCTGCCTCCCACAAGACGGGCACCGCGCCGAGCTAAGCCTGGATCCAGAGGAGACATCTCTGTCCAGCATTTCGATCAGGGCTCTTCGGAGCCAGCTCCTGGGGCGCACACAAAGACCCATTCAGGAGGGCTGCAGTTCTGAAAGCCAACAGATGAGCCGAGGGGCCCAGGAAGGGGTGGGGAAGCGGCACAGCGCCTGGCACCAGCCCCACTGGGGCCTGCCTCGGGCAAGCGGGCGTGGAGGGCTCAGGTCTGCAGCCACGGGCAGCACTCTTTTTGTTCCCTCGAATTCCTTTCTCTGATGGTGGTCCAGGGCATGGAGGACACCAGCTGCCATGGCTGGGATTGAATGACCTCCCTGGAGGAGGGTGGGAACCCCCACCCCACGATGCCGGCCCAGTACGCAGGGTATCCACTGGAAACAGGCCAGTACTGACTGGCCTGCCATTTCAAAAGCACTTCTTTCTGGGAAAAAGGCCTCTCCCAGGTTCCCACCCTGAGGTATTTGCTGCAGCACATTAGTAAGAAACAAGAAGCTAAATGAATACACAGGAGCTGCCTCTTATTCCCTAGGATCTAGGAAGCAGCTCAACTGGGCATCAGCCTCAGTTTTCCCATCTGTACAATGGGGCCTTGGTGATTCAGAAAGTAGCTGCTGAGAGAGTTTCTAGGTAGCAGTCTGTTTCTTCTCTCTGACCCAGCAGGCAGGCCTCAGCCCTAGCCTTCCTCCATGTGACCTCCTGGATCCCATGGCTTTGCAGGCAGCCCCCAAACACATCAGATCTGAAGAATCATGGACATGTCAGCTCTGAATGTGCCCTGGAGCAGAGAGGCTGCTTCAAGGATCATGACCCTCAGAGGCAGAGGAAAACAAGATTCCCTCCTTTACCTTTTCCAAACTCCTAAATCCATGAAAGCCTGTCCCAATAAGATGACAAGTCAAACATGGAACAGAAAACCAAGCCCCCCTTTTGCCATCAGGATTGTAAGACATTTCTTATGGGACAACAGCACTTCCCAGATGACTCAACTTGGAACAACTGAAAGGGATTTTCTATGATCTAAAGATGTTTCTACATCAATTAATTTAGCTACCCACCTCTCCTAGAATGCACTGACTGCATTTATTCATCTAGATACCTCTCACTTGATGGTAAAGCTTGGTATAAATATTACCTCTTCCAGGAAGCCTTCCCTGACTACATAGCTTGAATTAGGCCCCTTCATCATGCATCCACAACACCCCAGGCACACATCTTTCCTAGGTTTGAAGAAATGAACCTGAAATTATCTATTTGTCTCATTCTCCCCCCGGTCAGGGACTGAACTTTATTAATCTTTTTAACTCCAGCTTCCAGTATGGTGCTGGCATAATTAGGAATTCAGTAATGTTTACTGAACCAAATGGGTGTGTATCTATCTCTAGACTAGTTGCTGGGATAAACCCTCCTTTGTATTTTTATAAGAGTATACTGTAACTTCTCAGGAAGTTCTATCTCAGATCTAACCTGACTGTCTCCTGTACACATACCTTGCTACTTTTTCTAACCTCAGGAGACAGCAGCTGCTTACATCCTTGTTCTTATCAAAGTAATAGTAGAAATCTCTACTATCACTCATCATTTTGTTCTACCAAGCCAGCTTTATTTTTTCAGGCTTAAATCAGGAATGAACTGTCTGAGTCTCAGGCCTGATAGGTTTTACATTTAATAGACAAATAGAAAAGGACTTCCAAAAAGCCTTTATGAAAACCTACTGTGTTCCAGACTCTGTAATGACGGACAATAAACAAATGCCTAAGTCCCATATCAAGAGCTTTTCAACCTAGAATAGGAAATAAGGGGAAAGGTACTTAGTTTAGCTAATAAAAAGCAGCACCCTCCTTTTTTTGTGGTCCCTTGGTTAGAATCACCAAGTTCTGAGAACACAGAAAAGTCCACGGTGCTTAAAAAACAAAGCAAAGTTTCTAATTCCTGAGCAAATTGCGAAAAAACTAGTGACCCAATCAGGGAACATGTTGGAGACGTGTTGGAGAGCCCATTCAAGGACAAGTGCCATGTGTATATTGACATTGTGAAAAAAATTCATTTGCATTTTCACTGCCGGGCAGAGGCTGGCCTCCCCTAACCACATATTCAGGAACCTGGCAGGAGCTGCTGGTCACCAATCCCCAAACTGGCAGGCTCCCTCCTTCTGGCCAAGGAGCTCAGGGTCTGCGTGACTTGAGGCAAGTCATCTGGGGACATTTGGGATTCTGATCTAGAGAGCCAGTGGAGGGAGCCCAGATAAGACCAGGACAGAAAGCTGGCAGTCTCAGTAACATCTGCTTGGTCTGAGATTTTGGCTCTGGCTCCTGCTGGGGGCCTGGGGCTAGAGACCAGGAAGGCTGCGTTTGGAGCTGGTTACAGCAGGTGGCGCAAGAGAGTAGAAACCAACCCTCAGTGGGCCCCGAGAAAGAAAGCATGGTATTCTTTCCTCCGGGAAGGGAGGCACTAGGGCCAGGAAAGGCAAAGGAGACCAGGTTCTCTGCAAGGCTCTCTATGCTCCCAGATGGAGCATAGAGCCAGATATGGGCTCTTTCTCAGGTACGGAAAAGCCAAGGTAGGTCCTCAGAAGTCTGAGTCCAATCCTTGGATGGCCAGCTCTTGGAGGAAATGCGCAAAGAGAAGCAAAGAGAAAAAGAATGTACAGGGTCAAGATAAACCCTCCTAGACTTGAAAGACTCCCACCACTCAGAACCCTTAGCTGCTGGTGAAGTAAAATTCCTCACATAGCCTTCCTCACCACCAACAAAATGAAAGCAACAACAAAAACCACTTATTCTGGCTCGAACAGCTCTGGAAAACAGGATTTTTTTAAAGTTTTGATTTTTTTAAAATGTATTTAAGAGTGAAAAAAGGGAGGGGGGTTAGGTGGAGGAAGCAGAGGGAGAGGGAGAGAGAATCTTCAAGCAGACTGCACTGAGCATGGACTCCAACTTGGGGCTTGATTCCCACAACCCTGAGATCATGATCTGAGCTGAAATTAAGAGTCAGACACTGAACTGACAAAGCCACCCAGGTTACCCCTGGAAAATAGCCTTTTTAAATAAAAAGGAAATTTATTTACATCTCAAAGCTATTAGGGGAAACCACCTTTTTGATGTTTTTATCTCTGGGTGAGCTCGCCTCTGAATCACACCGTGGTGGGAAGAGGGCGGCCAGCAAGTTTTCCTTTCCACACACACCCGAACTCCTCAGCCTCTGTGCCCCCAAGGGCAGAAAGCATGGTCCTATTTATCTGAGTACTCAGCGCCCTAAGCTGAAAAACTTTAAGCAGGTGAAGCTTCTAAGCACAGGGATAAAAGCATCACACGCAAGATACAGGACAACCTCTTCTCTGAAAAATAACATTCAAAGGCAATCACCTGCTGAGTGGTGCAAGAGAGAAATCACTTCGTACACTTAGGCGGTGTGGGTCGGCTTGCAGATAAATCCCAGAGAATGTAACCAGTTTGATTTCCATTTCCAATGGGCTTGCTTTCATATTTTTACTTCTCTTGTGGGGAAACAATCCTAGGTACTTCAGCTCTGATGTCCTATAAATCAATTCTCTATGTTTGTTTAAGTACATATACATATATCCAAATGGGGCACCGCTTGAAAAATCATTGGAACATTTCATGTGCTTGTTCTCAATCTTCTGCAAAAAGTGAGGTCTGCTCAACTAGGTTCACTGTTGGCTGCACGGCCCAACTAGGACAGCAAATGACAGATCTGGGGTCTGTCCCATAACCTCCCGCCTGCAACTCCATGGGGCCCACATCATAGATGTCTCAACAGCAGAAAGTAGAAGGGGATTCAGTCTCCAATATAGGGCTAGGAGAGCACAGAGTAAGGAAGGACGACTGCCACCCCTCCCCGACCAAGTGGAACAAGAAGGACTTCCTGGAGGTGGATATTGGTGTTGTTTTATCCCTCCGTGCCTTTGCGCATGCTTTGATCTGCCAGGAAAACCCTTCCTCAATCCCCAGCATCTTCCTTCCATGGGTAATTTCTGGTCTTCAAGAATCAGTACTGATATCATCTGAAGGCCTCCCTGACCAGCACCTTGCTCCTGTGCTTCCTTAGAAATTCTGTACAAATCTCGTTCTAAGTACATGACCTAGAAATAATGTTATCTCCACCCCCTACCCTAATATCTACCCATCACTCTGTAGACTCTCTCTTTTCTTGATATTCTTGCCAGATCCCTCTCCATGCAACTCCCTCCCACACAGAGTTGCCAGTTAAAGACAGAATGCCTGCTTAAATTAGAATTTTAGGTAAACAACAAACCTTTTTTTTTTTTCTGTAAGTATAGCCCCAACATTGTATGGGTTGTATTTTTATTTACTCAATATGGCAACCTGACCCCGAGACCACAGACTTCACGCCTTGTCCCTGACCCTGCCCCCACACCCCGAGAGGGCCATTCAAAGCTGCAGGTGCATTTTCTCAGCCCTGACCTCTCTCCCCAGCCCTCCAAGAAGAATAGGGGGAATCCCCTGCCCACACTTCTAATAAGCTGGAAGAGTAATCTAAGGTCAGTTTCAGATCCATATTGTGCTTTTACTCCCATACTGGGTGTATTATTCAATAGATGAAGTGTTTCAGTTCAATATAAAAACACTTGCTCAATTATTTTTAAATGGGAGGGTTATCACGTACTTTTCATTTAAACATGGCTTAATGAATTGTATGAATTGTATGACTATGCCACATTGAAATCTGTTAAATCCATGTTCAATTTCAAAATATGGCAGGCTAGAGACAGTGACATTTACCTTCTCAGTTCCTGCTGGCTCTTTCAACCCCCTCTCTCCTGGAAGAAGCAAGGGAGATCCAGCTGGCAAGGCAGGAATCTGCAAAAACACATCCAATCTCATCAGACTGCGTCCATCATTGTGAAACATCCTGAAGTTTAACTTACCCTCTTTATTTCACTATTGTAGCAAATGGAACTTTAAAAGCGAACATGACATCTCAGAGTCTTCTACCAAATCCTTTCCTCCAAGATTAGCTTTCCTCCCCCTTCTATCCAGTCCAAAAGTCTGGGTGAAAAATTGCTAAAAAGGATCATTTACACTTGTGTTGCCTACCTTTTTCACGTCATGACATATACAGTAAATTACGATAATTGTGTAACTGGGATAAGTTGGGAAGAATTTGGGAGATTCTATTTGAGACTTAGGCATACAAATAATTAAATTTTATTTATTACTTTTACAGTGATAAAATGTTATGGAAGACATTAAATATGGACTTTCTAAAACATCTTCCAGTAAAATAGATCATTTTCTATTTAGGAGTACCTGATATCTGATTTTTAAGATGTAAAGATTAAAATCACATATGCTTCTTACGTTATTAGAAAAAATATAAAATATAAGAGCAAATTAAATCAGAAAAAAGAAATCCCTAAGATTTTACACTGTAGGCCAAACAAAGAACATCAATGACAAATCATGACCAAAACATAAATGAACTAACACCAGGACTCTTTTTTGTTTCTGTTTTTTAAGACACCAGTACATATTAACAGGTAAATCAGGAGGAAATGGATTGTTTGTAGCTGTTCCTGAACACTCTGGTGATGGAGACCATTCAAAGACTTTCAGGACTCAAAAACTCCTTACCAAAGTCAAGAAGATTACAGATGAAGCCATACAATGAATGTTCAAATAGAATTGAAAATGTCTAAATGTTATCAAAATTGTTTTTTCATATTTTACCATGACAAGAAAGTTACAATCATCCATATCTCAGAAAACACCTTGTAAATTACTCTAGCCACCTCAGGCCTGTCATAGAGCCCCTGGGAAGCTCTGCCTTCTGGCCCATTTCTAGCCCACTGTTGATGCAACAAGCACACTCAAAATTAATAGATACCAAAGAAGAGGAATATTTTAATCTCTTAATTAAATGAAAATCTTCCCCAAATGTCAAGAACTATGGAACACTGAGGTAAATTACCCACAGAAGACTCAGGGACAACCCTCCTTCCCTGGCCAGCCTTGGTGTGTGGAAAGGGCATTCAAGAACATATCTGGAGACACCGTAGAGACCAAGCCCCAGGGTAAGTGTCAGAGACAGAGAAAATGCAAAATCCTTGCCCCTCCTGAGGAATGGCTTGCAGTCTGGAGAGTGGGACCAGAGATGCACAGGAATCTATGGTTTACTTGAGTCCTATCCATAATGAGGGTTCAATAATTCTTCAGGTTTGGTGATTCTTTCCTGCCCACCCTCAACGTATGCTACAATCAGACATGTGCTTCTACAGAGCATCTGGCTGCCTTTCTCCTGAATCATTCTCTTTTCTCCAAGAGTGTGCCTTAAGTTTGACTCGTGAAAGTGTTTTTCTCCCACTGAAAGTATGCCACTTTCATCTTCTCACTCTCAGCCACCCCAGATGGCTAGAAAGAAGGGCCCAACACCACCATTCACCGTGGAGTGACAATATTCCTACGTGCCCAGGATGTAGAACCCAAAGGACTAGAAAGCTGGGGTGAAAAATGAACTTAACCATTTGGGGGGGAGCAGGTAAGGTTTTTCTCTATTCATCTAACCTTCTAGGCTTCATAGGGTATTCTCAAGCAGAACTGTCAGCCAAGTCGGTGCACCTCAAGAGCCTGCCTCCTTCAGGCTCATCCCTGCCTGGAAGGATCACAGTATTGACGTATGTGGTTTTCTTGATTTTGATCAAGATGGTACACCCACCAGGGAGTAGGGCCCCCTGCAGCACAAAATTCACTAATGTGCATAAATTAGCACCAAAAGTCTACTCTGTGGAGAAATGCCAAAACCGTTCTTTCCCACAATACGTAACTGACCATTCCCCAGTTCCCATCAGCCTCTCTCTTTAGTGAAGACCTATACCTGGCCTTACCTTGTCCTTCTATAGTTTATCAGATGATTTCAAATCCATTTCCTCATTGGATCTTTGACATTTTGGGCAGCACATGATGCAGAAGTTTTATTTCCATTATGTAAATGAAAAAATAAAGCTCAAGGGAGTTAAAAAATGACAAGCCCAAGACACACAGCTAAAAAGTAAAGGGATGGCTATCTAAGCAATGTCTTCCAACTCTGAATCCAGAATTCTTTCTGTGACACCATTCATAGCCAGCTAGAGACAACAAGAGACAAGTTCAAGAGGACCGACATTGAAGGAGCCACCATGTCCCTTCTCTGTTATCTTGACCTCCAACACATTATTCACCTGAAGTCTCTGATGAACATTCCAGAAACATCTGAATCACCTTTGGTGCACAGTTGATTCTAAGATAAACGACATGCATACATGCAAACGCAGACACATATTTACATATATATATAAAACCTATAGCCATCCTGGTATTTCAAGCTCCTTAACACATTCCACATGGTTCTTCTCCATCCTATCACACAGCAGAAACTCAGTAGCTATTGGCTGAGTGAATAAATTAAGGCTTATCTCTCTCATCCCCTTTTATGTCTCCAAACAGGACTTTGATCCCTGCCAGTCCCACCTCATCAATACCCCACCAACCATGCTGGAGTTCTGGAATAGGCTCAGGACAAGAGGATGGCCCTATGCAACAAAATGGATCAGAACCACACAGAAATCAAACAGAAGTTCCTGTTCTGCTAAAGCAAAATCTGCAGATTCTAGCTTCAGAAATGACTTGCATTAAATGTTTCAATACCCGGGGACAGATAATCCTCTGAAATAGATTTTAGATATTCCAATTTCATTTTATAAATGGAGAGCTATGAGCTCAGGGACATTAAACAATTAGCTAAAGATCACAGAGCTGGTAAGTGGCAGAGGCAGTTTTTGAACTCAGTTCTGACCGCTCCATTTATCGCTGTACAACTAGTGTCTGCCATGGTAACTGGCCGCCTTGGTACTTCTTGAAGGTGCCTGGTATGTTCCTCCTGGGGACCTTTATACCCGCTGTTTACTGGGCCTCCTAGGCTCTTCCCCAGGTATCTGCTGCTCAGTGCTGGCTCCCTACATCTCCTCCAAGGCTCTGTTCATTCTTTAGCTACTCGGTGACCCCCTCCCTCACTGCCTTAAATTGCAACCCATCCTCTCCCCCACCTCCATCATTCTAGATCTCCCTTGCCCCACCTTGGTTTTTTCCAAAGGATATACCTCTTTGTAGTCTATCATAAAATCTAGTTATTTATTATGTGTATAGGTATTATCTAAGTTGGCTTTGCTATAGTATGGATTTTTGTCTTTTTAAATTCACTGATGTATACTGCACACTAAGAATATTACCAGGAATACAGTAAGTTGAATATGGTATATTTGCTGCATGGAGGGAGTAAATGTATGGTTGGCTTTCAGTATTTGCCTAATAAATGAAGAGCCAGTTTATCTAAGCTATCCCATGAATATATTACACTTGTTATATGCCTCCTGTATGCTAGGCCCAGAGATATAAGTGATCTTATTGAATTAGCCCTCAAATCCTCTGAGATAGATAACTGAATCCCCTATTACAGATGAAGATATACAGGCTCAGAGAAATTAGATAATTAGCCAAAGATCACACCACTGGCCAGTGTCAGAGAAAGATTTGAACTCTGTTCCATATAACTCCAAAACTTGGGGGGGGGGTCCTTCTATCCCACTATAGTACTCCTCAATGAGCTCACATGGTTATGAGCCACCTAGAAACATGCAGCCTCTATCAATGATATACTGCCCCATAGTTTATATTATTATAGTTTATATTATCATAGTATATATTATTTTTCCATTAGACTCAGGTTAGACTCAAAACCATTCCATTACCTGACATGAGGTGGGCTACTTCCTCTACTGTTCTGGAGCCTACAAGCAATGCCTGTTGTAGAACCAAGTCTGGTAATTTGCATTTCTAATCATTCAGGAATTTAATTAGCATCATGGCCTTAATCAGGTGCACTGCAAATACAGCTGATGTCACCAGAGCTTAATTAGTTTGAAGGAGAAAAAGTTTTTATAGTCTGAATATATCTCTGTTGGTATAAAGGTGAAGGGTCTCAGGGGGTTGTGGAAGAGGAAAGAAACCAACTTAAAATCTAGATTCTGTGATTAAACACTAAAAAAAAAACACTATGTGGGGAAGATTTTAAAAACTAGTATCACTAAAATAAAAGTAGGAAGATAACACGATGCCAATGTCAACCATTTTTATAGGTCTGTTGAGGTATAATTTACATGAAATAGGACTCACCCATTATAACTACATTCAATGATGATCTGTAAATGTATAGAATTGGGCAACTCTCACTCCAATCCAGTCTTAAAATGTTTCACTCACTTCCCAAAATTCCCTCAAGCCTGTCTTATTCATTGTTGGCTCCTACCCACCCCCAAACCCAGGCAACTGCCTTATATCTATGTTTCTTCTCTTATGTTTCATATAAGTGGAATCATACAATATGAGTACTTTCATGTCTGTCTTCTTCCACTTAGCATGTTCTTGAGGTTCTGTGTTATAGCATATACCACTATTCCATTCCTCTGTTGTTGAGTAGTATCTGATTATACAGATATACCCCATTTTGTCTACTCATTCACCAGTTCATGGGTCTTTGGGTGGTTTCCACTTTTTGGCTATTCTGAATAATGCTGCTGTGAACATTCATGCGTAAGTCCTTATATGGACATGGATATTCATTTCTCTTGGGTAAATTCCTAGATGTGAAATTGATCAAAGTCATATACTAAGTTTTCATATAACATGTTAAGAAACTACCACACTGTTTTCCAAAGTGGCTGCTCCATTTTACATTCCCACTCACAACCCATGAGGGCAACCATTGATTTTGAAATTGCTTTAGATGGTAGGATGGCAAGTCTTCAGCTTTTTGTGTTTGATCTTTGAACCATCACCTTGAAAGAAAACTGGGATATACCCAAATTATACTGTAGACAGAGAGAAGGAATGATGGGAAATTAATAGAAATAAATGAAGTTTAGATAAGAGAAGGGATTTGTAGCAAGCAAGTATTCTCAGGGATAGTATTTTCAGATTTCATTTGCTAGGAAATTAAATCAACCAATTAAATCAAATAACTCTCCAGAAAGATCAGTTACATTTGCCACAGAGATTGCTCATTTACCCAAATTTACCCTGATATTTATAAAACAAAGACATTGGTTTAATTTACCTTATTCTCCCTTTTTCCCCTCCCTGTCCTGGAGGGAAGGAGCATTTTGTGGGCTTCATCCAGTTTTAGTATTTATTACTCAAACTGGATTGACCCTGCTCACATATAGGAAACTCTACTCACATATGGGAAATTCCAAGTTGTTTCATTTTTCTTGTGATCTTTAGAACTTGGTAAGATGTACACCACTAAAAGATGACACAGCCAACTCTTGAGCTGCAAATTCAGCTTGAGAATACACTGAAACTCCCTTGAGTACAGTTAATGGGTTCATTCATTTACTCTGGAGAACATTAATATGTTCCTTCAGATACCAAGGGTAAGAGACATGAGCTGTGCCTTCAAGGGAGTGGCAGACATGTCAGTAAATACTGCTGTGGAGGGCACCTGGGTGACTCATTCAGCTAAGTCTCTGCTTTTGTTGGCTCAGGTCATGATCCTGGGGTCCTGGATTGAACCTCCCATTGAGCTCTTGGCTCAGCAGGGAGTCTGCTCACTCCTCTTCCTCTGCCTCCCACCCCCACTCCTATTCTCTCTCTTACCTCCACACTCTCTTTCTCAAATGAACAAATAAAATCTTTTAAAACAAAAACAAATAAGCAAAAGCCCAAATACTGCAGTGGAGTGGTACAGGTGCTGTCATCAAAGAAAACACATATCAGAGGGAAGTGGCAGGGGGCACAAAAATAGGAACAGGTTTAGGTAAGTCATCATGGAAGAGGTAATTCTTCTGTTCTTATGTTAAAAATGAGTAGGTATTTGCCAGAGATCCAGGAATGGGTGGAGGGGAGGTCATTCTGGTGAGATGCCAGAATAGGAGAAGAGACCCAGGGCTATGACACAGCCAAGCGTGTCCAGAGAACTGGGAGAGCTATCATTATGGTGGCAGCATGCAAGTGACTGCAGAGTCGGTGTGGCAGAAGATAAGGCTGGGAAGAATCTTATATGTCTTAGAAAAGAGACAACATTATCCTCTAGAAAATACCCTACTGTAGGATGTTATGAAGGATCTGGCACTATAAGATCAGAATTTTATTCAGTTTATATTTATTATAGTAAAGAGGATAACTAGAAGACCAATGAAGAGACTTCTGTAGGAGCCAGGTTGAGACTCTGAACTCAGGCAGCAGTAGAAGGAATAAGGAGGCCGAGGCTATGATATCAAAAGGGTAGCATCTTAAGCCATGGTTTGGTGTGGACAGTAACTATCTGAAGCCCATGATAAAATGCAAACTTCCTGGGTCCCATCTACCTGATTTATAGGACTGGACTTTGGACAAGGAATCCTCATTTTTTTTTCTTTAAGCTTTTTTATTTAAACATATAATGTAACCCCACCACCCTCTCCCAACCCCCCTCCCCCCCTCCCCCCTCAGTTTGTTTTATGACATTAAGAGTCTCTTTTGGTTTGTCTCCCTCCCGATCCCATCTTGTTTCATTTTTTCTTTTCCTACCACCTTAATCCCCATCCCCGTTGCATCTCCACTTCCTCATTTTAAAAGCACTCTGGGTGATTCTGCTACAGTTTGGCTATGGTTCTTCACTGGAAAGTGTATAGACATGCTGCACAGAGGAGCCTTGTAGAGAATCATTAATTCTAGAGCTGTCATTAGAACCAGCACAACCAGGGGACAGGTATTGGAGTAAATAGGCTGGTAAATATTGGGTGACTTTTGCCACTGGTCTCTGCTAGTTTGCACCCCCACCTTTGGTCTGGCTAACTTTGAAAAAGCAAATTGCACTATAAAGAAAACCAAATTAAAATTAGTCACTATAGGCAACTAGATTTAATCAAAGTGTACTAGCTCATGTATAAGATTACAACAAGGCCAACTCACATTCATCCAAAATGAATTTTATCTAGCTCACCACACAGGTAAATAACTTCAGGTTTCTATGAACTAGCTCTTGGTACAAAAATTTTTATTTTGCCTTCATAGCACTCTCTGTCTCTTTCTCTCATCTGTCTGCCTGCCTACCTATGAGAGGGATCTCAGTGTTCTCTTTTCTACCATAAACCCTAAAAGAGTATAAATTAGATTTGTTCAAGAGTAGAAATTGACTGTACTTGTCAAAAATCATTCTGTTCTGGTGTGCCTATAGAAAACGGGCACAAAAGAAATGTTTTGTGTTGATGAAGCTACAAATATGTAGATGTTTTATTCGCATATTGATATAAGATGCTGAATATATAATTTGTGTATTATGCCAGTTTAAGAGAGTGGGAACTGCATTGCATTTTGTTTTGCACGAATATCTTTAAATGCAAAAAACACCAGAGTAATAAATTAAACATTTTAATTAAGTGCTGTAGCCCCCAATTGGTACACTTCACTGTTACATGGTTCAGAGAACTGTGTCAAATAACATCCTTATCAGGCTTCTACATTTATGACAAGCTCCATAACACCCACTTAGTCTATGCCTAATCAGTTTTTTTACCGTGTCCCGCAACCAGAATGGTAAAGTCTGAGATTAATAAAGTACCTGATGTTTACTTCATAATTGTTCCATGCCAGGATGGTACTAAATCCTTCACATGAAAGATTTTACTGATGATCCCAGTGACCTTAACTAGTTGACTCCATTCTTGGCCCCATTTTACAGATGAGAAAACCAATACTTCACAAAGTAGACAAGGTCAAGGCCATATGACAGATAATTCAGGAGCAGGGATTTGAACTTTGTTCTAATGGAGTGGGTTCTTAAACTGATGGCATATTGATTCTCAAGGTTCTTTTCCATATAAGCGATGAGAGAAATGGATTTAATGTGATGGGAAATGGGGACCAAACCTGGAGTGTCAAAAAAAGTCCTACTTTAAAAGGGTCTTCTCAGTAATTGCCAACTGGGGGTCTACCTCACCTCTCTCCCAGTGGTGTGATGGTCAGTGTTTGGCATGTCGCTCTCCATCAAGGAAGAAGCCCTGATTTATATAGCATTTGCAGATTTCAATGGTGTAAGTCGTATCACCAACCTACCATTACTAAAGATAGAGGTGGGAAGAGGGTATGAACGCATTGCACCCATTCTCCCCTAAAGTGGCCTTTAGGTTTCTCATGGTCTCTGGACAAGCTCTAGAGACCTGGGACCACAGAGAACACAGGTGTCCTATTTTGTGGGAGGACCCACTGAAGGGGAGAGCATAGTGCTCTGCTCTCTACAACACAGTAGTGGAATGCAAGTGCCACCAGGCTATTTTTAATTAAAAAGTGATGACAGCTGAATATATTTCCTGACTCTGCAACTAATAGCTTCCTGACCTAGACGTCACTCACTAGACCCAATCCTGAAACCAGACGCCATTAGTCCCTATGGGGCTTCTATTATTGGCTGGCCATCTCAACAGATGCAGGTCTAACCAAATCCATGTCTAATCTGAGCATGCAAATGGGGAGATAAAAGGGAAAATGCTTAAGTGCTGAATCACAACCCACAGAGGGAGAAGTGGGTATCAGCAGCTGTCCGGGAGAACACCAGAGGTCATTGTCACAGAGTTCCACAGCAGCCCAGGCAATTCTGTCCCACGACCGTCATTCGGAGCTGTTACCTTTTATCTATTCATGTCTCACATTAATAATACTTGATTGGCGGTCCTGTTACAAAGGCTGCATGCGTGGGTTAAAGCATGGTTTTTGCAGTCAGACATGCCTGAAGCGTTTTATCCACTTCTGGTACCATTTAATCCTACCATGATGCCCATTTTACAGCTGAGGAAACTGACTCAGGAGGACACAAGTGGCAGTTTCTGAACCAAAACCAGGGTAGACCTAATTGCAGAGCCCGAGCCCCTTACTGACATCCTTCAGCCGCCCCTCTTCCTGCTTCAACCTTCACACTCGGTTCTTCTTCAGTGGGTTTGCCAGTGCTGTCACCTCAACCTCCATGATGCTCCCTCTTTCTACCGCCACCGACTTACCCAAATTGTAGCTGTTCTTTAAGGTTCTAATTAAGCCCCCACTTTCCCGTCATGCTTTCTTGAGGGGATCCTAACCCAGAATCCCACTCCTATTACACTTACTGGCTGTGGACAACTGGCCTCCATTTTCCCTGCCTCAGCTCTGCTCCCTGTGACGTACCTTGTCTGGCTTCTTTTATAGCCTCCAGGATAAATTATCATGGGCAGAAACTACATATAAACCTCACAGCACTAAGCTCTAGGTAGACGCTCACTTTTTAAAAATCAATGAACGATGCTGTATCCACAAGTGTATCGATGGAACAAAGCTCTGATAGTTCTAGAATTGAAAGGAAGACTGGCCATTTTTGAATGCTCAGGACATGGTAAGCCGTAAGCCAGGCATAGTACCTACATGAATTTATTTTGACCTATATGGTTGATATTGTACCTTCCATTTTACAGATTTTTTTAAATGTCCAGAGAAGCTAAGAAATTTATTTACCACCATGTTGTCTGACAGCAACATATCTGCAACATGAATCTAGACCAATCTGACTCCAAAGTCCATACCATGCCGCCCTGTCATCCTGTTGATGTCACTGCCTCTGTGAGAGAAGAGAAAACACCACCATAGAACTCTGGGAGAACGCAGAAAGTAATTCTGAAGCCCTACTTGATAATACTTTCCAGGTTCTGCTAACCGTAATATTCAGAAACTCATGCTTCATGCCCATCTTCATCCCCTCTGGCTTCCAATTCATGCCATCTCCCTTTGTTGTGTAGAGGTAGGAAGGTAGAAAACAGCTGGCTACCATTTCCTAGACAAGCATCCTTCTTGGGCTGGAAAAGTCCTCTGACATCATCTCAGCTTCATCTTCTCTAGAATAAAAGACCAGCCACATGCCTCAGAGGGTGAGGGGTTGTCCTAACGGATGGGCTTTCCTACTCAGACAGAATTGTAACTGTCAGCAGGGAACCGGAATGAGAGCCACCAGCAGGACTGGATAATCATGGACAGATGCTCTTGGATCAAAGATTCATGCTGAAAGGAGCTGAGAGAGCAGAGAAAGCAAAGCTCATGGACGAAAGAATGATATTGAGCACCAATGCGCCTTCCCTGTTACTTGCCATCACCAGCTGCCATCAGAGCCAGGCAGTGGGGTGGGCGAGGAGAGAACTGAGGTAAGAAGGCCATGGCAGCTCCTAATTTAGGGAAACCAGGGATTGGCAGGCAGCCCCCATGCCCCAGCGCCTGGGGCATAAGGGCAGCAGCTCAGGAAGTAACAAAAACACAGTAGAGACCAGAGGAGGGGAGCCTTTCAAATAGGAGTGCTAAAATGTTTGGAACCCAGTGGTTAAGAAAGACATTGCCAGATGTCACACTGAACACAGGCATGCTTTCCTGGGCCCTGGATGTGAAGGCCACAAACAATGAAAGGGGAAGCCCGTAAGGAAAATTCCATGGACCCTGGGGCCTGCGCTGGCCCCGGGGAAAGCTCTGCCGCATGCAGGGAGCAGAAGAAACGAGTCCAGCAGTCGCCCTGCCTGCCACACTTCCTGCCCCCATCTGCACGTTGGCTGGGGAAAGGACAGAGATGGGCCCAATCCCTGAAAGGGATCAGGACAGTGCCTTTCAGAACAAAGCCTGGACCATCCACCTGCAGGACAAAGTTTGCCCTTAATAAGATGTGTGCCGGAGGGGCACAGAGAGGAGTGTTGTTCCTGCGTTCCATTAAAAAGGGATTATGGGCTGACTGACCAGGTAAGCAGTGTGATCTGTGAACAGAAACTGGTCCTTTGGAAGCGGGAGTGTGGTTAAACAAAAGCCTTAAGAGACACAATCGGCGACTGTTCCCTGCAGCAGGGTGGTAAAGCAGGATGTCTGTGTTTGTGCGTGTGTGCAAGGGCGTGTGCAATATTTTCTGCTGTTGCTAAGATGGTTTCCCCCCTCACTGGCCTCTCGCCCAATCAAAAGGTAGCTGCTCCTCATTGGTTGCCTGGCTTTATCGAATGACCATGACGAGCTGGGGTTGAGCCCACCTCATTGGTTTATTCCTATGGCCCATTGTCAGGGGAGAGCAAATCAGACACCTAATCAATATTTTGTGAAGTGGCACTAGACTCCTGGCTAAATTTGCATTAAATTCCTGCCTGTCTGTGCCTTTGCACTCAGATACTATCATATTAACTTCGGAGGTAGAGAGAGAGGCAAGCAATCAAACACTGTCATCCTTCAGCCATTTTGGATATGTTCCTGAGTCTTGGCAAAAATCTTAGAATGCCAAACGTGCAACAGAGGAATTAGTTATAAACAAGATGTAAATCTCCTGAGCAGAAACATAATGCAACTAGGCTAGATTAGTGGTTTCCCTTCTAGACGCAAATTGAATTTTCTTCCCTCCCTCCCTCCGGCCCTCCCTCCCTTTCTATAGTCACTCAACAAATATTTATTGAATACCTACTGTGAGTCAGGTTCTGCCGTGGCCCCAGATGCATCACTGTGTCAGGCAAGAAATGTTTCCTTTCTGGGCCGCTCCATAGAAAAGCAGGGCATGAGAGGGCCAAGGGTCCTCACACTCTGCAAACTAAAGAGAGTTGGGCTCCAACAATCATTCATGGAATGAGGTAGGATCAAAATCCCACAGCTGGAGATCTCCTGGCAGGAGATATAGATACTGAATCAAAAGTTGGTGGAATGACCAGCATTCCCCCAGAATTCTACCAAGTCGCAGATAAAATGTGGATGCATAGTGATCTTGAGGAAGGTTAGATTTTGGGGTGTTAATAAAATTCCTCTCTTTCACAGACAAGCTAGGAGCAACCAGTGAAGAAATTTCACGTGCCCTCTACCACCACTTAATAGCTCACCCATGTCTGTGCCCCTCTCCTCTGTGCTCCTTCTTGCTACAAGGAACAACAACAACAACAAATTGTGTTTCCACCAAAACCATCCCTTTTATTTATGTGCTAACCCCATCCCCACTCACCAACTCAAGGATCTCCTGTAACTGTCACCTCATTCTCCCACATAACTGAATTTCCAAATCTCCCCTCCCTTCTGGGCATTTCATCATCACAAAAATATGCCACAATATCCTCTTCTTAAAGAACAAAGGTAATGAAGATGGAAACCTCTTTATGGATCCAGGCCAGTGTTCAGCTAAAACATGCTGGTACTACTGTTATGAATGTTAAAAGTATTGAGATACTTCTGGACCTGGTGGGAAGCACTCACTACCCTAAGCTTTCCAAGTATCCCCGCTCCCACTTTTTTCAACCCAAACCCTTCCCTGGGACCTTCAGGACCTTCCATAATCCAGCAACTGAAGGTTAGAGTCTGGATCAGCAGGGCCCTCCAAGACCCTGCTCCGGACCTATAGCCAGCATCTGATTTGATTTAGCAGTCCCCGGGCCATATGTAAGGTCCCTGCTGACACCCTATACTTGCAAGTCATTCCCCGCCCCCCTTGATTTTCCTCC
The DNA here is from genome assembly GCA_003697995.1 of Taxidea taxus jeffersonii. NCBI lineage: Eukaryota > Metazoa > Chordata > Mammalia > Carnivora > Mustelidae > Taxidea > Taxidea taxus. Next base: position 125,848 of record ML103497.1, on the reverse strand, counting down.
CCTTTATAGCAAAATCCTTGTAACAGAGGTCTGCTGTCATTCTCCCTGTTTCTTTTCCTATTTTCATGTCAACACATTCCAATCAGGTCACCGTTCCTATGTTTCCAGTACGACAGTCTTTGTCAGGGTCATCAATAAACCTTCACTTGGCCAAATCCAAAGATCAGTTCTCAGTGCTCATCTTATTTGGCTTATTAGCCACATTTGACATAGTTTACTGCTTCCTCTCCTTGAAATATCTTTATTTTTTTCTCTTTCTTGTTTCTGAGACACCATTCTCTCTTCCAGTCCTCCTCCTTCCTTTCAGCCTGCCTTCCGTCCTCCTTTGCTGGTTCCTTCTCGTCTTCTTGAACTCTGAACATGGCAGTGCTCTAGGGCTCATATTTGGGACCTCATCTTCTTTGCAATCTACATTCATTCTTTGGCGATCTCATCCAGTCCCTTGATGCTGAATACCTTCTATATGTCAACGATCGCCAAATTTCTATCTCCTGCTCCATTTCCCCTGAAATGTAGATTCAAATAATCCAATTGTTAACTCTGCATGTTCACTTGAGTGACTGATAGAAGTCTCAAATTTGAGTCATATAAAATTGTATCCTTGACCTTCCCCTCAAGAGTTTTCCCACGTGCTCCCAGTCTTCTTCATCTCAGTAAAAGGTGACATCTTTCTTCTCATTGCTCAGTCCCAAATCCTTGGACTCGGGCTTAACTCTTCTCTTCTTCTCATACCACACTACACTCTACCAGCAAATTTGGTCATGCTGCCTTCAAATTAGATCCAGAATCCAATCATTTCTCACCACCTCCCACCACAGCTACTCAAGACCAAACCACTATAATATCACCTTCTTATTATTGCAATGACCATCCAAGGGCCTACCTGCCTTCACCCTTGCCCCCTTAACCAGCTGTCCTCCACATACAGCAGAATAAATCTCTTTGAATACAGTCAGTTCACGATACTCACTCCTCTGATCCAAGTTTTCAGATGGTTTCTATCTCCTCCAGAATAAAACTCAACGTCTCTATGCTATTCCTAGGCCCTGAAAGGGACCATGAACTATGACGTTGGCTTTGCCCTCAAGGAGCCCATTGTTTTAACTTAGATTCCAACTTTACTTCACTCTGTGACCCTCTTGCAAACACGTGGTTAAGCACAAGAAAGACTGGGGTGAGAATATGAATAATGGATTATACAAATCTAAGAACAAAGAAAAACAATTTGTGTGCAGCTGAAATCCTATTAGTCAGTTATGAACTGAAGCACGCTGCTTAAGGGCAACATAGTCCCTTTGAATGTATTGAGATGATTTCATTTTGGCTCCACTGACATCAGAAGCCGACATCAAGTCATATCTAATTTCCAACGTTCATGGCGAACACTCCAAATACCTTGAATAAATGAATGCTTAGGAAACGAACTTCTTATTTCTTAGCTGGGATGATGGTGATGAGAGCTGTGAACTGAACATGTGTATTTCAGTATTTCATTTATGTAAATTTTCTTTTTATCCCAACTTTATTACCTCCATTTTAAAGGTGAAATTAAATGCCTTTCTCAAAGTATAAGCGGCAGAGTTCCAGACTTGAACAGTGGTCTGAGTGGCTTCAGTGCCTGTGCTTTTGCCACAGCTACCTTGTGATGAGTCGCTCTTCTATCTCTGAGACTTTTTTCCCCTTGACAACTGATAATCAATTTATAGCAAAAGTAAATGTAAGCATCTGACGTGGTGATTTCAACCTCAAATCGTATCTCCACGCTGACGGGTCATCTGATTACCAATCTCATAAGGATGGTACAAATCAATGGTCCCTTGTAGAAACTCATCTGAAAAGGATCCCAAGTCTGGGAACCTTTTCTTGTAGTGATTATCAGGGTCTTGGTGGGCCTCGGAACCAGTCCCTTCACGATGAGATTCTTCTCCTTTGTGCCTCTGAGCAGGTCAGCACATATCTTCTCCAGAGATTTTATGTTGTGGCTGGCTATGGTAATTAAAATTCAGCAAATTGCCACCTCTGGTTCCATGGGTGTCTTCCTCGTGTCTTTAAAAGCTTGTTCCTTGGCCAGAGGGAAGAGTGGTGAGTCAGGAGCTGGAGTGAGGCACCCAGAGTTCTGTTATAGTTACAAACATGTCTTCCTCAAAGACATGTCTCTTCCTCTGTGACTCTTTTTTTTTTTTTTAATTATTTTTGTTAACACATAATGTATTATTTGCTCCAGGGTCATCTCACAACCCTGAGATCAGGACCTGAGGTGAAATCAAGAGCCAGACGTTTAACCCACTGAGCCGCCCAGACACCCCAACACTTTAAATATTATTGCTCCTATCATTATTACTACCTCCACAAACCTCCAAGATCACTGAAAAGTGAGAGGCAGATCCTTTGTTCTTAGTTTGTGGATGGGCATGCTAAGCTCCACAGAGGCTCAGGGTAAAGTAAAGAGACAGAAAGCACAATCTCCTGCTTTCTTCTTTCCTTACCTTCTCATGTGTCTCATGCTACCTCTCCCATAGATCTCTTAGCTAAGTGAATTGGACCCACTGACCTGTTAAGTTCCAGAGCAGATTTTCTAGAGTCTATAATCTCACATCTTTTATAGTTTATTAATCACCTTTCTCATAAAAAATGCTTTAAAAATTCAATTCCTCGTCTCCTGGAAGGTAAGAATGTAACACTATTTTCTGAAGATGCTCTCAAGCCCATGGGAAGCTGAGTCCAATTTATCAGTCTTCTGATGTCAAATTTCAATCAGGTATTTCTTTGTGATATGAAAAACACCTAAACAAATTCAAAATTTCTGCTCATGAATTTGCATATTCTAATATAATCAAATTAAGAACCATATTCACTTGAAAATGAAATCCCTAAGATTTCACTAAATTTTTGAGAATCAAATTTCTATTAACTACTCATGACTTACCCTATTCACACAAAAAAATACCCCCTTTTGTCAGTAGTCTCTGTGTTGAATGATCCCTCTGCGGTCAAGGGGAAGAGCCAAAGAAGAGAATCCTATTAAGGAAATAACAGTAGAACAATGGTGGGTAGATTCTGCCTTCCAAAAGACTGATCTTCAAAGCCAAGTAAATATGAAGACCCAGCTGGCTCAGTGATCAAGATAAAAGTATAGTTATTAGAAGAAGCATAGCTTCATTTCAGTTCTCCAAAGAAGAAAACGGTAATTCATACAAAGTTCTGTGATAGAGTCAACTCCATGGAATGAATAAATGAATGAATGATCATTCAGTCATTCAACAGGTATGCCTGCTGTTTTCAAGGTGCTGTTGTCAGTGTTACAAAGGGAAATTCTTTGTGAAATGCTCCACTCTAAGTACAAGTTGTATATAAATAGCCAGTTTTATTGAGCTTTACTACTAGGCACTTCAGTCCTTATAAAGCCATACAACCTGCTGAAGGAAAACCCTCCTGGGAAAATATTAGAATGGTAACAATCCTTCCAGTACAGACCTCAGAAAGGATTTTAACACATATGAGTACGCAATCAATACAACAAAATTGTTCAACCCCTTTTAAATGAACTGCTAAGATTATAGGCTACTTAGAAGAAATATTTTGAGATAAAGACAAGTCTAGTGGTTACTCCAGCCTATGGCCCAGGACCCCAGATAAATGCATTTTTTAAAAAGTAGATTCGTTCTGGTTTGGTTTACTAAAATTAATTCTGGAGCTGATGCTTCTGAGGTCAATTTTCTTAGGAGAATATACCCTAGAAATACAGTGGATGTTGTCACATTCCTACAGTTAATGTGCTTTTTTTCTAAGTATTTTCCGTATGTGACTCATGATCATGGAATTCCTGAGGGCAACATTGGAGGTGATTTTTTTGGAGTCTTCCTATCTTCCAAAATTTTATTAGTATTTATGATGGAAAGAACTCTTACAGAAAGTCCGAAATCTAAATCAGTGGCCTCACCAGTGGAAACACTTCTATGGGATGGCAAAAGGTTACCATGACAGCAAAAACCAAGGTCATGTGTATGTGGGGGAGCTACCAATCACATGAGCCAGAGCTGGTAAGTTTTTTTTTTTTAAACAGAAATTGAGGTGTTTATTAGGTATAAAATTATGTTTCCACTAGTGTAATTAAACAGAGGTAGAAGAATTACAAAACTGAATATATAGTTCACCAAAAGGGTGCCTATAGACAACTAGTATATAAAATTACTAGTACACTCATGACTTTTTGCCATTCCTAAATCATAATAAAATAAAAAGTAGTAAGTAAAAGATCAATTCCCCACATTTAATGCCTATATGCATACTTTGAGTACACACAGTGTATATGAATAGGTTTTTTTTATTTTTATTTAAACACACAATGTAACCCCACCACCCTCTCCCAACACTCCTCCCCCCACCCCCCTCAGTTCGTTTTATGACATTAAGAGTTTCTTTTGGTTTGTCTCCCTCCTGATCCCATCTTATGAACAGACATTTCTGCAAAGAAGACATCCAGATGGCCAACAGACACATGAAAAAGTGCTCCACATCACTGGGCATCAGGGAAATACAAATCCAAACCACAATGAGATACCACCTCACACCAGTCAGAATGGCTAAAATGAACAAGGTAAGTTTTTGATAGATCCAGCCTGATCCTTGGTACCTCAGTGAAGACTGTAGGACTCTGCAGAGAACAGTTTGAACACAACTGACCTAGCCTACTTCACTTCTCAGAGAGAAACCAAGCCCAAGAAAGACAAAATGCCTCTTCCAAAATCACATAACCAATTATTGCTGAGCTAGAACTAGTTTTCTGATTCCCAAGATAGCACCTTTCCTCATACCAGACTCCTCTTAATTTCAGAGCCTACTACAGTGTCCTTGCAGCAAAAATTTCCTCTCTATTTCAGGCAACCAGAGCAGGCCAGGTTGGGTCTGAGCCACCCAAGACCATTTGTCAGTGCCAGTCTCCCACCAGGCAATGCCAACCCCAGCATCTGGTCCTGGTCCCTAGGACTTATGTTCTCATAATTAAAGAGCTGGCATGTATAAACAAACCATAACCAGAGCGCCGCATGGTCAGTGAGTAGAGGTCAAATGTGGATGAGGGCTGACTCCCAAGGTGAGAAGGAGCCAGTTCCCTGATTTCCAGTCTTGTTTGTCTCTGGTGACAGGTACATAAATATTACAATTGTTACAAAGGGCCCTTTATAACTCTTTAAACCCCAAATATCCCTCAACCCACAGCAAGTTAAACGAAACTTATGCTATCCCACTTTGGCTAGGTGGGACTGTGTGTGGGTCAGGGGGTTGGAGTTATTTTCAGGTTTGAGTCAGGGCTTGCTTATTCAGGGAGACATGCTGGGGGCAGCATGGTGAGAGGCACTCTTTGTGGCTCTTGAAGGAACACCAGGACAATTTTGGCTCAGACTACATATAACTCTATAGGACGTCACCACTCCCTTCCTGGGATAGGTACCATCCCCAGGAGGCCCCACCCAGACAAGATCTGAAAGGTCTGCAGCAGTAGCCAGAGAATAGTCTGAGACTTGTATTCTTTTCCCTATTGCTACAGTGTGTTTGTGGTCATTTTGTTTCACTAACAAAATGTATCTCCCTCTTTGTGAAACAATCTAGAGACAGATGACTGAAATTGGAGTCTAGTGCATCTGCCCAATTTGGTAGTTTTGTTAAACAGGTGGGCTCCCAAACCCACTCCATACCCACTGAATCAGAACCTGTGGTTTAGTAAGATCTCCAGGTGATTGGTATGCACCTTAAATTTGGGAAGGACAGGTCAAGAGACGAAGAAGACCATGACTCTCCCCATTTGCCATTAGCTCCATGTACAATGTTTCAGTTAGCAAACCTCCTTGCGTTTTCTGTGCATTTAAATGGAGAAATAAAGTACCTCAGTTAAATCCAAAACTTCCTTAAAATATGCTTTCTTTTGCTCCAGCAAGTTTATCAACCCCATTTTCCATCTAACAGCCATTAGGGCAGGATTTGCTTCAGATCACCAGTAAGGATCTGAAGGAGGAATATGCATTGTGTACTGTGATAACCAGCAGTAAATATATTTGGTATTAACTACTTCTCCTTCACTTCTAGACATCCAGCTGGCTACCAAGTCCTTTTGATTTTACCTCCTAAATGATTTTATTTATCTATCTCAAGTATAATTAACATACAGTATAATATTAATTTCAGATATATGCACCCCTACGATTATTGCAGCACTATTTACAATAGTCAAGATATTGAAGCAACCAAGTGTCCATCAATAAATGAATGGGTAAGGAAAATGTGATATATATATATATATATATATATATATGTATATATATATATATACACATACATACAGTGGAGTATTACTCAGCCATTAAAATAAATGAAATCTTGCCATTTGCAACCATATGGGTGCTCCTAAATGATTTTTCCAACCTCCTTTCTATCTCCACTGCCCTGCTTTATTTAGCTCAGGTCTTTATCATATGTAACATGGACATTAAAATAATCTCTCAATTGCACACCTGGAGTCCCCACGTAGTATTTTGCTCATCCATCACATCCTCCAAACTGGCATCAGAAAGAACATTCTCGAAGGCAAAACTGATCATATTGTATTCTTGTTTCAAGTCCTCTAATGATGTCTGACAAATTCAATACTTTCAAGTTTTTCATCCAAGGTTTATGGTGATAATGCTTTTATTTATTCACCTAACCCTATTTCTCCCACTTTCCTACTTTCATACCAACTAATGTGTTCTGTACCTCTTTCTCCCAAGCTGCCTCTTTGCTATGCATACTTTTTCTTTTGCTGCCAAATAAACCTCTTCTTGTTTTTTAAGACCTTGTATAGATAGCCCCCAGTCTGTCGTGGTTCAGTTTACGACAGTTTGACTTTATGATGGTGTGAGAGGTATCTACATTCAGTAGAAACCATCCATGGAATTTTGAATTTGGATCTTTTCCCTGACTAGGACTATGTGGTACTTTCCTCTCTTGCAGTACTGGGTAGAAGCAGCCTGCCCCAGATCCCAGTCAGCTTCACGATCACCAGGGTCAACAACCCAAACACTGACAACTGTTCTGTACCCATACAACCACTTTCAGTATAATATTCAATAAGTTATTGAAGATTTTCAACACTTTATTATAAAATGGGCTTCGTGTTAAATGGTTTTTGCCCAACTGTAGGCTAATATAAGTGTTCTAAGCATACTTAATGTAGGCTAGGCTAAGCTATTATGTTTGGTGGGTTAGGTATATTAAGTGTATTTTCAACTTACAATAGATTTACTGGGATGTAACCCCATCAAAAGCCAAGGAAGGAGAGGCTGGGTGGTGCAGTCAGTTAAGTGTCAGACTCTCGGTTTCTGCTCAGGTTGTGATCTCAGGATCATGAGATGAAGCCCCAGGTTGGGCTCCCCGCTCAGCATAGAGTCTGCTTAAAAGACTTTCTCTCCCTCTCCCTTTGCCCCTCACAACCTCTGTGCTCTCCTTGGTTCTCAAATAACTACATCTTTTTTGTTTGTTTTAAAAAAGTGGAGGAAGATCTGGAGTTCTTTTTAACGCACTAGCAGCTCTTCCTGACCATGATTCTCAGCCACTGAGTAGAGTTGATCATCCCTGGATCCCAACAGCACCTCGTGTTTGCTCAGTTAGCAGCCCTTTCCCTGAAATATGCTTGTCAATTTGTCTCTGTCCTTGCACCAGTTTATGACATCTTGAGGTCAGGAACCATGTCGCATTCTTTTTTTTTTTTTTAAAGATTTTATTTATTCATTTGACAGAGAGATCACAAGTAGGCAGAGAGACAGTCAGAGAGAGAGAGAGGGAAGCAGGCTCCCCGATGAGCAGGGAGCCCCATGTGTGACTCGATCCCAGGACCCCGAGATCACGACCTGAGCCAAAGGCAGCGGCTTAACCCACTGAGCCACCCAGGCACCCCCGCATTCTTCTTTTGCATCTTGAGTATCAAGTACCATCACCAACATGTAGTAGGCATTCAGTGAATGTTTGACAAATGAAATAATTAAAGGAATATAGTCAGTCACTGTGTGAAGTAGGTACCATGTTATCCCAGGGAACTGTGAAAAATACACAGCAACCACAGATCTAGTGGAAATATTTGCAATGGACTAATCTTTGAGATCCTCCAATGATGGATATTAAGGAATGGAATTGATGTTAATAGCGAAAATTACCTATTTTAGCTCCGCCACTACCCTAAAGGGAAATGATCTACCTCATATCATTTATTAAATACCTAATCACCTGTGACATCTAATAATCAGAAGAATTATAGCCTGAGGCACAACTGAACCTTGCCTTCTGGGGACTGTCAGTCTATGACAGTTAATATGGACACCAGCCACTCTCCTAGATGGTCAGAGAACTCTTTCTCTTGGGGCATGATGGTATTGTCAGAAGGAAAGGAAGGCAAGAGGTGAGGCTAATTAAACAGTTCTAAAAACTGGGTCTTAGCCTCTGCTACCCCATTTCCCCACATCGGGGTTCTCACGACCTTGTGCTTCAAGCTCAGCTCAACTGGTCTCCAATATCAATTTGGGACTCAAGCAGGGAAGACTTCAAGAGCTCCAACTCAGTATTCTTCATCAGAGGTCCAGCTCCATTTGCATCCCGTCTTCCACCTTGCCTTCCTAGTCCCTGCTCCTAAGGCCCAGAACCCACCTTATACTCTGGTTTCTGCTGATGAAGACAATAACAATAATGCTGTTTCACACATTAATTCAACCTTACCCTGCACCAGGTGCCATTCAGTGTGCTTTACGTGTACGAAGCAAATTTAATCTTCACAACAAACCAATTTATTAAGTACTGAATTATCTACATTTTATAGATGCGGGAAACACAGACAAATTTCCATATATTGTTTGCTTGTTGGTTTCTCCTTATCATGTTTTGTCTAATTACTACAGATTCCATGATGTTAACTACTTTGGGCTGCCTTACTCTTTGGATATTACACTCTGAACTTTGCAGCTGGGTCTGCATACCCTCTGTCCCCATGCCACGTGTCCCCTGACACCTCCCAGTCTGGCCATCCTATTACAGGTTAATTTGCTCATTCCAGCCCTGTCCTGAAGAGGACAGCAAAAGAGAGACATAAGGTCATTTATTTTCCACTCTATTTAATATGGATACTTAATTAATGTTCATAGAAAGAATTAAACTCAGGGTATGTAATATGAATAAAACACCAAGTGATGACAAGCATCCATACCACATAATGTCTGAATTAGAGGAAGAGGAAAGATGAGGTGCCATTTTTAAGAATGCACCACCTTGCAGACATTCTCCTAGGCACGTAGGCATCTATCTGGATTCCTTAAACTCTTTTTGTTATGAAACACAGGATGTCCATTAGCAAACTCAAGGATCTACACACCATAAGAAACAAACCATTGGTGCTCCATTACTGGGAGAGAGAACTGTGGGAGTACCTGGAACAGATTCAGGATTTTGTCCCTCACAAGACCTTTTCAATGAAGTACACTTCATTGACTCTCACATTTGCATAGTTCAGATAATAACAGCTCTCTGTTTCACGTTCAGTGCTGAGGTCAATGTCACAAGAAGCTGTTGAGCAACACTCTCCCTTTCAGGCAGTCCTTTAATCAGGTAGAAGAGAAGACTTGGAGAAGAAGGAATAGAAGCCATTCACTGCCCTGGGTCTGGAGCTCTAAAGCAGACCACATTTCCAGACACACATATGGACATGGGTAGGTTTCAGTATTCTCTGGGGGAGCTTTGAGAAAACAGATTAGATTTCATTCTCTTGGTCTAGATCTCTAAACCAGAACCAGCTAGCCAGATATAAATATATATAATATACATATAAATAAATAAATGCATATAAATAAATATACTTATATATATACATATAAATATATATCTATAGCCAAAATAGCTAAAATTTTAAAGGGAGATTCAGATACATATTACTGATTAGGAAATACTGCTAAAATTTTCATCTTGAAAGAACAAGAACACTAATAGCATATATATTTTCTCCTCCAATAATACCAGGAAATGTAAATGTAAATGCTAAATTAAGCAAAAAAAATTAGGACTACAGGGAGTGTCCTTAAATATAAAGAGTTTGGTCATGTTGAAATTGGTTCTGAAAAATCCCCTCAATGATGATGGTTCCCCAAAGAGAATTCATTTAAAAAATTAGTGTATATCAAGCCTTCATGGAAGAGAAACATATATTAAAAATTCTTAAATAATAAGAGATAAATTCGGAGTATGATAAGAGTTTTAGAAAAGATTCATGGCAAGGTTTTGGACTGTAGTCCACTCACCAGTACATTTAAATTGTAATTTAATTTACAAATATTTGATAAGGATAATTTGAGGAGGGATATAGTCATCTATTTACTCTCTAAAAATAAATTGATGCCTGAAATGTAAGTGTCAAAATCTGCAAAAGTGAATTTTACAAAGTCACAACATTGAACAGATTAATCTTCTCTTTGCCCATCAGCTTTCGCCCCCCTGTTGATGACAGAAGTTGCTTAAGCCAGAAACATCATCTAGGACAAAGCTCCAATCATATGATGGATTGTGTGGGTCTTACACAAGCAGGACACGCACAAGACTGCAGGAGCTTTGGGTCTTTTTTAACCAAGACAGGTCATTAAAAGAAATGAAAAGATGTCTTCTGGAGGTTTAATTAAGGAAGTTAATTCTAGGCCCCATCATAGGCCCATTAACCTTTCTCTGTTCCTAAAATACCTTATGTAATGTCAAAAAGAAGCAAAGATGGGAAAAGGAGCTGTGTAATTAAACCTACTTAACCTTAAAATGGAAATGTGTCAAGGGATAGAAGCAATTGGTATGAAGCTCCTAACCTGTATTTACGACCCCAAAACCCAGAACCCATATACTTTCTCTTGCTGTGCTTGACTCACATTCTCTTTGCTATGGGCCAGACAACTTGGTTGGTGAATTTACGTACTGTGTCTGACCCAAACCATAAGTCAGTTGTCAAAATGCCGGAAGGGCAGCACTATTCTGGTACAAAGAACAAATAGCTTGCTGGTTTCTATACAGATTTCTTGCCACACAAACATTCTTCTGAGGTTCTTCAAGGAGATGGTTTTTCCTGACCCAGGAATACCTTTCTTCCCCATCCCATGAGAACGTGGCCAGGCTGGGGCTGAATCTGGTTCAAGATCCCAGAGAACATGATGCATGTGTTTTTTTCTATGATAGTACATTGTTATGCACATAAATTCTTCCAGAATGCCAACGTATGACTTGGTACAAAAGGGCAGAGGCAAGAGCAAGAATTTGGCTGCCTTCTCAACCCCAGCAGAACATTGCATGAGAAGCGTAACTGGCGGGTTTTTGCCCCATCGGGAAACTATTGCAGGGCCAGGGAAAGGGGATTACAATGGTTTCTTTCTTTCTTTCTTTCTTTCATTCTTTCTTTCCTTCTTTCTTTCATGTTTCAAGTTTTTATTTAACCCACTAAGCCACCCAGGCGCCCCTCAAGTTTTTATTTAAATTCTAGTTGGTTAACATATAGTGTAATATGTTTCTGTTGCACTTAATCCCCTAGCTTGTTCTGAGTTCTGTGCCTGGGGCTGTATCAGTAGGGACGGGAGCATTCAGAACCAGCCCCAAAGCAATCTGAAATGTTGCAAGTTCCGAAACTTAACATAAGCAGTCGGGTCTCTATTACATACCAGCAGATTATGCACATTACAGATTATTCGTGATGACTTTGTTTTCTCAGGGGCCTCTCAGGGTATATGAGGGTTGACACACAACACAGGACACCTGTATTTTTATTTGCAAAATCTGGCAACCCTACCTGATATCCAGCTGGTAATCATCACTCAACACCCTTAAAACAGGACATTTTAGAGAGAACTTGGAACCAGCCCTATTGACTCATTACATATGAGGAAACCCAGACTCCCCCAGAGGTTTTTGGCAGGTGGTGGGTGGTCTGCTTGTTCTTAAGATTCCTGGCCAGTCAGAGGCAGTGTTTGGACCAGAATTCAGCCTGTTTTATACCCATTTTATTCCCACCACCCAAGCTGTTTCTCTAATAACAATGCAATATTTTTATTGCTATTGTGTTGTTTAACTAGGCTTTCCAAAAATCTGACATTTCTTGAACATTACCCTCTTTTAGGTTTTATGCTAAATTCTGTAGACAAAAAGGAGTACCATTCTCTCCCCTAAACCTGATAGCTTTTAGAATTTAAATTCGTTACGTGTTAAGGGAAATAAAAACTTAAATTTTTTTTAATACGGGCAAAGAGCCCCATAATAATTTTTTTCAAGCCCAAAAAGAAAGATGCTCTTGTAGAGATACTATTTTTTAAGTATTTGGACCACGATAACCTTCCATCAGCTAATCATCAATGCTGGTATTCCAGGCAAAGGTCGAAAGTACAGCCAAATCTCAGCCAAACTTTAGATCACTCTGTTCTGCAAAATCCACTGGGAGAGATTATTTAAGTCCAGTTGGAACCTGCTTCGTACCTTCAGCCACTATCCCAGAACCTTCTTTATACACTTTTTTGCTAGGAAATATGGTATGAAAATCCACTATATCTAGAAGTCTCTCATTCACTTAGGAAGACATGAATGGAAGAAATAGCCTTGGCTATGTTCAAGATAAACCTGTCCCTCTCTGGCTATCCCACGCTACTATGACTATCTGTGTAAGTACCCTCCTTATTTGTGATATGATTTCCTCAGGTCTTTCTCTCAGAAATAACTGATTTTGCACCTCATTGTAAAAGTTAGTCTTGGACTTTGAAATAACATAGGCATCCCATGCTAATATAAATGAGTTTAATCTAGGACTTACACGATAGTACTATTAATCTGGGGACACCTGGGTGGCTCAGTCGGTTAAGTGTCTCCTTTAGCTTGAGTCATGACCCTGAGGTCCTGGGATCGAGTCCCACATCGGACTCCCTGCTCAGCAGGAAGCTTTCTTCTCCCTCTCCCTCAGCTGTTTGTGTTCTGTCTCTCATATAAGTAAACAAAGTCTTCTAGAAAAATACTAATATTAATCCAGTTGGAAATCCAGGTTTTATTCACATCTTTAAAGAGTTCCTGTTCTTAAATGATTAGTGTTATCAACTGAATTGTGCCCTCCCCAAATTCATATGTTGAAGCCCTAACCCCAGATGTGACTATAATTGGAGATAGGGCCTTTAAAAAGGTATGGGTAGGGTCACCCAAGGGCTCAGTCAGTTAAGTGTTTGACTCTTGATTTCAGCTCTGGTCATGATCTCAGGGCTTGGGGATTAAGCCCCATGTCAGGCTCCACATTGGGCATGGAGTCTGCTTAGGATTCTCTCTCTGCCTCTGCCCCTCCCCCAACAAACGTGCACACGCACTCTCTCTCAAAAAATAACAAATAAATAAGTCAATAAGTCAATAAGTAAATAAAACTAAAAAGGTACAGGTAAATGGAGTCATCACATACAAATGAAGCCCTAATTCACTACGACCTGTTTCCATATAGGAAGCAGAAGAGACACCAGGGATGCTCAGGTGCGGAGAAAAGGCCATGTGAGAATGCAGCAAGGAGATGGTTCTCTGCAAACCAATGAGAAGAGCTCAGAGGAAGCCATCCCTGCCAGCACCTTGATCTTGGACTTCTAGCCTCGAGAACTGTGAAGAGATTAATTTCTGTTGTGTAAGCCACCAGTCTGCAGTATTTTGTTATGGCAGCCTGAGCCGATGAACACCGTCAGAATGATGCTTGTGGGCATTAACCAAATAATTGTTGGAGTGTAGGAGAAGTGAAAGCAAGAATTCTATCTTGTTAACTACAAAATTCACACCTCATATAGCACCTTGCACACAACTGGTCCCAAATAAGCAGCTGACAAAATAAAAGAACGAATGCATGGATGGATTTAGACCCATGCCCCAGCAAAGCAGCACCAGCCATGTGCCATAACCACACTGTGAGAGGAAAAGCTGAGGCTTCAGAGCCAGACAGACTGCTTTCATTCTTCTCTACCTGCCAACTTGGGAAGTTCTATAACCTTCTTAATGTTGGTTCCTTGTCTGTCAGTTGGCAAGAGTAATGTTTTCATCATGTAGTTGTGGAGACTGAGATAATATGCCTGGTGTATATGACAGGTGCTATGAGGATGATATTAATGATGGTTGACCTTCTATGTTTTCATTCATTTATTCATTCAACAACTTTTCATTGAGCAAGCCTCTTCTAGGCACCCAGCATTGTTCCTGGCACTGAGAATAAAATGGGTAATGACACAGTATCTTAGCTCACATGTGCCTTGTGTTCTAGAGAGCAGAGTCAAAGACAATGGGAAATAATCAAATGATTTCAGAGAGTGGTAAGTGCCACAAAGAAAATAAAGCAGAATAATGTGGTGATGACTTCTATGGCAAGCTCTCTGGGAAGATTTGAGGCTGAGTTCTGAGTGATGAGAAATCAGCATGGAGAGTGTCTGGGGGAAGAGCATTCCAGAGTGAACAGCTGGTGCAAAAGGCCCATAGAGGGATGGCTTTAGCATCTTCAGGGAACAGAAGAAGACCAGTGTGGCTGTAGTATAGTGAGCAATGTGGAGAGAGGTACCAGATAAGTCAAAGAAATTAGCTGCAGCTAAATTATACGTTTGAATTTTTTTCTAAATGTGATGGAAAATCCCTGTAGAGTTTCAAGCAGGGGTAAGAAAGTGAATTGATTTATGGTAAAAACATTATTCTGAGGCTGTCACAGTGACAGGTAGTCGAGTGGGGGTAGGGGGTTCCTCAGGGGTCATGTCCAGTGGTCTGGGACAGAGGGCATTGGCTTGGACTATGGTGGTGGTGGAGCCAGATAATGGATGAATGGGGGCTATCATGAAGGCAGATGGGCTAGAATCTCCAATGGGCTGGATATGGACAGAATGAGGGGATCAGGATGACCCCTAGGATTCAATTTCAAGAGCCAAATGAGATGGTGCTATTTACTGCAATCAGCTGGGGGTGGGAAGAGGCGGGAGAGTCAATGGAGATGACACTGACCCTGACTTTGTCTCCATTTATCAATACAGTTGATGCAGCTTTCATGGCCGAGCCAGTAGCAGCCTATCTCTTAAGAAAAATCACTGGAGCTTAGTTGCCAATATTGCAGATTCATTATCAATTCATTGATCATTGCTAAGCTTCACACTTTAAGTAGTTGTGTGAAAAATGATCTGGGAGAAGCTTAGGTTTGTTGTTATACTCCTCTTCCAGGCTTTGGTTTTCTTCCCTGTGGAATGAAGCTTTTTTGTATGTGTTTATTTTGGGGTATTTCCCAACTGAACCACATCACCTCTCCTCACTCTGGAGAAGCAAAACTGGAGCAGGGGGATCCCCTGGGAGCCACAAAGATAGAAGAGCAGATAATGGTCAACACTTGGACCCTGTGCTCCTCATACAGACTTCAGAGTTCTTGTTCTGCCTGGCTCCTTCCTCACTGCTTCTCCTTTCTCTCTCAGGCATCAGGTTCACTGCATCATCTCCTTCACAAAGGGTTCACATGGCTGCCAGTGGCTGGCTTTAATTAGAGTGTGGTACTGAGCATCATTACAATGTCGGTGGTGTTAAATTTCAATGTACTCAGATGCCATGAGCTGAAGTCACAGCTCATGACAGCTACAGGGAAGTGAGTGTTGAACTTAACTGGGAGATGATTAAAACAAGCAGGAGCAGAGATTGTTCATACTGGCCTCTCCTGCACTCCGACCCAACCACCCCCTTTTGGGGTCATGTCTTTCTTCCTTTGTCTTATTCATTTTCTCTCCAGTAAAGGTTACTCTGAAGTAGGCATCTAACAAGGATGACAATGCTATGAGCAAGAAAAGAAAGCAACTAGAAGTAAAAAATGTTTGTCCTGAGAAGCCTGCCTCTTATGGTTTTAAAATCATTCTGAAGTAAAACCGGAGTGAATTACCCAGGTAACAAGTATGACTTCCTAGTTCAAAGACTTCATTGGTCTTTATATTGTGTCTACATGAGGGCGAGTAGAGTTTTCTTTCCATTATACTAAAAAGAGAGAAGAGAGACACAAGTAGTAGCTAACTGAAAATCACTGACAAATAGTTTTGGAATTTACTTAGTGAAAATGCATCAGCCATATGCAGTCACCAGGCACATTCTCTGTCACTTTTTCAGAAAGCCATGCCTCCCCCTGCCCATTAACCACCCCTGTCACCTAAGCTTCAGTAAAGTGCAAAGAGCTTTGATTGGCAAACAACATTTGCCTCAACGTGGCTTGTATAAATCAGTTAGCCTTGTGAGAAATCAAGGTAAGGCAGGATTCTAGGAGAGGCCGTTGTGAGCTATTGATACAAAAAGGCAAGTAGATGACTTAACATCAGGCCCCAAATAGGGAAATTTGGAAAACTGCCCTGATACACATGGATGATCCCACTTCCAAATTGAAATCATTTTAGATAAAAGTAAGCTCTAAGAAGAAAATCCACCAGGTATGGTGACAGAGAAATAGGTAAGGGGAGGGGGTGACCAAGAGAGGTTAAATATAAAACGATGCATGGAAAATGAGGAGGAACCAGGCTAAGAGCCAGAAAGGGAAAGAAAACAACAGGTGCAAAGCTCCTGGTGTAGGAAAGAGCTTGGTGTGTTCTAGAAAGTGTCAGAAAGCCAGGGAAGGCTGAACAATGGTGACAATGGAGACAGGAGCCCAGAATGAGATTGGGGAGTTTAGGCCATGGGCAGGAGCCATATCCTGCATGGTAATTAAGGCACAGAAAAGAGTTTAAATGTCTTCTAAGTAGAAATGGAGATCATTAAAAGATTTAAGCATAGGAAAGACACAAGTTGGTTTTGCTTTGCTTTGTTTTGTTTTATTATTTACAGATCTCTCTAGATACTCTCTAGGTAATGGCTTGTCAGGGATGGGTGGAAGGGCAGAGTGAGAGCAAGGTGATCTACTAGGGAGCCACTGCAGGTACCTGGCCAGGAGACAATGAGGACTGGGGCTAAGATGGTGGCAAGAGGAGATGAGGAGGAAAAAACACCTTGAAGTGTCTTGCACAACTGTGATGTTTAATTAAGAGGACTTGCTTGTAGACTATATGTGGGCAAGGATGGAAGGAAAGAAATTAAGGGTTACTACTAAGTTCATGATCTGAGCCCAGGGTGGCTGGTGAGGCCCTTTTTCTTTAGAGGTAGGACTGGGAGGGATGAAGGGTGGGTGCAGCAAGAACGAGTTTGAGAGCAGGAGGAAAATCCAGAGTTCCATTTTGGATACCTTCACACCACGATTCCTATGAGGTACCTAATTACAGTATCAACTATAGTTAGTTGTATAGTAAAATATATGAGTCCCCCCTCAGATGAGAGACTAGGGATGAAGATACAGATCTGGGAGTATAGATATGATGGTGATATGGAAAGTCATCGGAAGGGACGAGCTCACCTCGGGAGAGAGTAGTTACAGAGACAAGAAGATGACCCAGAGCTCAAATAGAGTAAGAGACTCTAACCTTCATGATAGGAAGGTTGTCTCTCAGAAATGAGAGACAAACGGAGAGAGTATGTTTCCCACTCCAGTGTCCCATGCCTCCCTAGAAAACCACAATTAATCCTGAAGATTAAGAGAGAGAATGCACAGAAGAGCAGTTAGTGAACTACAACTTATTACTACATATGCACTATAATTAGTAGCTTACAGCCTGGTCCTGGATTTATTTCTGTCTTTACTGTCTTCTTACTAAGAAGTAAATTCCTAAGGTCAAAGATGCCATTATGTCCACTGGTTGTTCTAGAACAAGCCAATGTTGGCTGACAGATTGACTGTTATTCTTCCTATATTCAGGAGATTAACTGGCCAAAGCCTGTTTCATGTTGGCTTCTGATAAACCTTCCTTCCATCCTGGCTACTTCCTGTAATTTCACATTTGCAGGGCAGACATCAAAACGCTTTAATCCTGATGAAAGTATGTGGCAGAAGCTCCTTTTCTCAAATCGATATGAAGAGAAGAGATGCTCATCTGTTCAGGAGGAGTTTTTTTTTTCCCCCTTAGCTTTACCAAGAAAATTCAAAATCACACACAGGAATAAAAGAACTCACTTGAACTAAAAGGAAACAAGCACTTCACAAGAAGTCTTGTAAGAGCTCTGGACTTCAGCATTCTTCAGTACGGGGGACATCAATATGGCAGGCTATCACTGAGAGCAGAGCAAATATTCCTGGAGAATTTTGTGAGGACAAAAAAAAAAAAAAAGAGAGAATTTTCTTACTTTTTCCTCAGTCCAGTTGTTCTTGTTTATTTTTCATAGAAGATTTTTTCTTTGCTTCTGTCTCTTTCTCTAAGATGGATTTATTTGAGAGAGAGAGAGAGAGCACAAGAGGAAGGGGCAGAAAGAGAGACAGTATCTCAACCACACTCCATGCTGAGCCCTGAGCCTGACTTGGGACTCAGTCTCAAGACCCTGAGATCACGACCTAAATGGAAACCAAGCGTTGGAGGCTTAACTGAGGTACCCCTGCTTCTGTCTTTTTAAGGCCAAATACAATCTCAAGAAACAAAAAAATAAAATACTCTCATTTTATTAGGAATTCGCCCTCTTCTCTCATAGAACTTCTAAACTTTTTCTTCACGTACATGACTTTCAGGGAATCTGAGGTAAGAAAAGATCAATCTTTTACTGCCAAAGAGGAAGAGGTCTAGAGGTGAAGCCATCTCACCAGCAAACAATAGAACGTACTTCCAAAACATGTTTTGGGAAAATGCACACCACCTGCTTCTCGGTTAACGATAAACTCCACGACAGTAGATAACATCTGAAAGGTCTAGACTGAGAACTGTAAGTGATAACAAACTTACATATACGGAAGTTGTCTAGATTTTGTAATCAAAGAGAATCCTGATTTGTTTGCTGTGGACCCTGAGCAAATTATTTCTTTGTGCCTATTTTTTTTTTCATTTTAGAGATGGACAGATACCCCTTACCTTGCATGTTTGTTGTGAGGTTTAGATATAAAGCACAAAGAGCTGGTATGAAGCATGGTGGAAGAAGATAAGGGATGGGGACAGAAAGACAAAACACAAGTGCCTACCTCCTACACTGTGGTGGTTAGAAGGACTCATGGAAAATAAGGAGATATAGTAACAACACAGAATGTTTTTGAGCACTTACTGTATGTTAGAACTGAGATAGTACTTTCATAAAAACTAAGACATTTTCAGAGTGACTCAGTAGGAGCTGACAGAGCTGGGACTCACACCCAGGCATGCAGAGCCCAGAGTTCCTGGTCTTCCCCACTACAGTGTACTGCTTGCCTTCTAGGTATAGAGAAGACAAATACATGAAAATCAGGATACTTGAGCTCTAGTTTTCATTTCCCACAAATTAAGTCATTTGGCCCTGAGAAACTCACCCAATTTCTGTGACCCTCAGTCTTCCCAGCTGTAGAATGGGGGTGCTGGATATTACTGGATTACCAAGGTCATGTCTCTTTTACAATCCTATGGTCCTGTGATTTTTTTTGCAGTTTTATTTAGATATGATTCACCTATAACACTGCATTAGTTTAAGGTTTACAACTAGTGATTCAGTATGTAGATAATGTGAAATGATCACCACAGTAAATTTAGTTAACATCCATTGCCACAAATAATTTCCATTTTGTGTGTGTGTGATGATAACTTTCAAGATCTATTATCTAAGCAACTTTCAAATATATAATACATCATTATTAACTATAGGCCCCATCCTAGGACTTATTTAACTTATAGCTGGAAGTTTGTACCTTTTAATTGTGCTTAGGTGATTTTTACTTGTTTTAATCAACTGAGATCATTCAGCTTTTCAAAACTGAAGAATTACTTTGCTGACAGAGTGGAAAGCATGAAAATCTGTAAGATAAATCAGGTCTCGAGCCTGCTAAAAACAAAACAAAAAAACCCAACTGGTTCTATCTTGAACCTGAAGAAATGAAAGGAAGTGGCAAATGCCACCTAACAACAGATATTCTACTGTGCTTATCTATCTCATAGTCTTGACAGAGTTTCCTGCCACGCTCAGACATGAAATGTCTTCTACGATGAAGATCAAGGGAAAGGGTCGGATCCGAAGAGTGAGGGCAGATCTAGAAAGCAGCCAAAGCCACAATCACAGCCCCATCATGACCATACCCTTCAATCACACTGTGCGAAAGCTGGGCCAATCTTTCCCTAGAAAACACAGCGGTCCTGGGGCAAAACTGGGGTTGGGAGCCAAATGTCTAACATGCTGATCCTTTCCTTTGACTTTTCTGCTGAAAAGCTTCAAGCAGGCATCAAAGCTCAGATTTTCTTGACCCAACATGATTTGGCCTCCGACTTTCGGGTATAGAAAGATGGCGCCCTCCACCCCTCGATTAAGCACGATGATTAAGTCTCATCAGAGATGGCTGACAGAAAAAACCCTGTCGTGGCTCCAATCTAAATTGTTGAAGCATCAGAATTATATGGTGCTTTTATTATCTTGTGGAATGCATGTCCCTGGGGTACTCCTTTGAGTTCAACTAAAATGACAGTTTAATTCTCAGTAAATGAGTGCTAATTAAAATGCTGGGGGAAAGACTGTCATAATTGAATAATGAGAATAATGCAGCGTACATTTGTTTAAAGGTTCCTAGAAGCTGAATTTAGGGATCAAAAAATGGTCTCTAGGAGCTCACAGGCAAAACCAACTCCCTGAAAAGTTGTTCATCACTCTGTGTCTATGATCGCTAAACTAAGTTTTTATCTTGGGTAGGAATTGTTTTAAAACTGCTGTGAGCATGTAAGTCCTCTTTCCACATCTGTCTCTCGCAATGTTCCTCACCATAGATTTTGTGACACGTAGGCTAGAGTGGAACCAGTGGGGGTGGAAATCTGTGTTCGATCCACTCGCACATATGTAGCTGTGATCACCTCTCTTGACCCAGATGTCTGGAATGGAATACTCTTTGACACATGAACCCTTTTACAAAACTGCAGAATTAAGGCAATGCCAAGAGGAGAAGCGTTTGAAAGGAAGCAGTATAGTTTCAAGGAAAGGGCGTTAGATTCTAACCTTAGCCTTGCCGATAATTCCAAGAGTTTGTTGCAAATAATGTAATCTGGACCATGATCATTTAGTTGAACCTGTTTGGAGCATAAAATGAAATAATACATGATGAGTAACTTTAAAGGAAAAAAATTATAGAAATGAAATAAAACTTTAGCCTTTGGTTGACTCTGGCATAAGTAATGTGAGCCTTTTATTTATTTTCCTAATAATGATTAGGAATTAGATGACCCTAGTATATAGACACATTTTAACAGGTTAGACCCACTGGGCCAAGCTCATTACAGTAGCATGTGACCAAGGAAATCTGAATTATCCTAAAATACAAAATTTATCCTTCACCCCACACAATGTCCAATTTATATGCCTATCCCGACCCCCAGCTGCTGAGATAATTGGATTGACTTTCATGCTTCTGGGTTTCTCCATTTCCTTTAGCCCTTCCACTCTAGTAATAGTTAATTTCAAAGGCTTTGGGATTGCATTGAGTCCAACCTATTCAGTGAGTTTCTGTCCTGTCCTTAAAGATCTATGGGAAAAATAAATTCTATAACCTCCTTCTATGCCTAACAACTTTTACAGTGAGTAAATTCTGTACAATCTGAATTCCTTGATTGTGAAAAAGTGTCCCCAGGGCCACCCATTGGGAGGCCTCCCATACACTTACTAATCCAGCACAGCTTAGAGGTCTTGACAGCTCCAGCAGTGCTGCTTAGACACCCCCCTTATGAATATGCAAAGACAATCTTTCACTTACAAAAGAAACTGATATAGCCATTATGGCCTGTGGTTAATCAAACCTCCATTCACTTCCCTCTGCTTTGAGAACCGTCATCAAGAAAACGTGTTGCTAAGCAAACTTAGCAGTAAGGACCTGGTTCCCGTAAAAATGATTGCCTAGAGGCCAGCTTGTTTAGAAGTAAGGATCCTGGTGCGTTGTTTTTTTTTTTTTTTTTTTTTTTTTTTAGCCTCTAATTTGATTTCCTATAAAATCTAAGCTCATCATTCAGTTAAAGGAAGATTTGGAAGTTGCTCACACATTCCTCATTTTAACAAGTTAGAGTTTACACACACACAAATACACATGCACACACACACACTCACTCACTCACACCAGGTCTTTCCACTTGTTTCTGTAACCGCTTCTTGGAAAACATCCAAGCTTAGGCCAAGGAAATGCATAATAGAGAAGCTGCTGACTTTCCAAGCATCTGGTGAATTCACAACTTTCATTGAGCCTTACATAATGTATCATCAATATTCATTCTTTCATAGACATCTATCTTAGTCATTCCCACCTCCCCCAGGAAACACGGTCAAGAGAAAACATAAAGGACACTCTATCACAAATTCTTAATGAACAGTACCTAGGAACAGAAATTCACTTCCTAGCTTTGCAACTCATTTTCAGCATAACCTTAAGAGATCACTTAAAACTAGTTGTGCTATGGATTCCATGGCCCCAGAATGGCGAATAACACTTTCTAGGACACCAAGATGAGTCCTTAAGTCTACCCACACGATAGCATAACATCCTCTCAAACTACCTAGACTATTAGGATTCATCTAGGTTAGTCAAAAGCTCTGTTTTATAGGATCTAGGTACTAATTTCCTCTAGCAGGTGGTGGGCCAGTGGTACATGTGAGGTTCTGATTAATCAGTTTTTATTAAAGAAATGAGTAAGAAAATGGCTAATGTAGTATTTACCATTAGTTCAATGGTGGCCACAGGTCAGTGTTTTTCAGAATGTAATCCTGACTCATCTGAGAACTTGTCAAAAACGAAGATTCCCGAGCCCTGCTTGGGGCTTACTGAATCCCAGCCTCTCTTGGTGGGGTCCAGGAATATGCAGTTTTAATAATGGTTTAACATGGTTCTCAGGCACATGTGGGTTATAGAGAACTTCTGCTCGGCTTTTTTTTTTTTTTTTTTTTTTTTTGTCTCAAAAGCATCGTTTCTGGCTTTGATGGAACTCTTCAGTCAACCTGAAGCAATGATGGTTCTAATCTCTGAGGAGCTCTTATTCCAAAGGCTTCATACTCATACTGGATTTGAAGACCTATGTTTTTGATGTTCCAAAAACCTGTCAGTAATGCCAGTGCCTAGGTGACTATCTGGTGTTCAATCCATCTCTGATGTCAGGTGCATGAAATCGTTCTCTTTTATCTGTTTTGCCATCTGATTGACATGGGTTGATTAGTTAAGGTTTTACAATAAAGAGAAGCTAATGGATCTTTGAGTCAAGTGGTGTGTGTGTGTGTATGTATGTGTGTGTGTGTGCTCTTATGTGTGTGCATTTAAATACTTTGCTCTTCTTTTGTTTTGACTTTATTCAATTAACTCATCAGCTTGCAACTAGTCAAGTATGACTTCCTAATAGCGTGGGTCATGCTTACTCCTTCAATCAACTCTTGGCATGTAACACTCCTATCTTCCTCTCTGAACATCTGTATAAGACCTCTACCTGTCTTGTCAGCATCTTATGGAAAGGGTTCTTTGGGGGGCACTTGTGGATTTCTATATTCAGTCATGAGTAAAACATGAGAAAGCACACTCTAACGAATACTTAGGTCTACATTCCTCAAAGTTATGCTCTACAGGGGTGCTGTGGTGTAGCTTTATGAAGGACCCCCTCTAATAATAGTTGGTGGGAGTCAGGATCTTATCTAAGCCTTCAGAGAAGTTTTTCATCCAGTCTTCTCTCATGGAATTGACACATTTGGCACTTCTGTCAACATTGTACTTACAGCTTCTGTGACATGACTGAAATTCCTCGAGGGTAGTGAATGATGGTTTTGTTTTGTTTTTTTTCTTTCATTCCACCCTGTCTCTCCCAAAAGCAACAAGAAAACCCAAGAGGAGATGCTTAAGTGTATGCAGGTGGCAATGCAGTCATGTGCATCAGTAATTAAATATAATTCAGTTTCTCAGACCTCAAAGACCAGAGAGTTAAAATCAAACATGGGAAGGCGAGTATATATACTGAGACCCCCTGGCAAATCTGCTAGAGCCTCAGCTCCTCCAGAACCACCTCAGGGCCTCTGGATAGCTCACTACTCTCCTTGAAAGGCTGCCAGTCCCCTCCAGTGGTGCTGATCAGTCTCTCCCCTGCTGGATGGCCTACATTCAGGCTACCCTGGGATCTGATGATTTCATTGTTGATCACCACTGTTGCTGATCTGCTCTCTCCCATGAGGTCCGTGATTCTACAGTTACTTTGCTCCTTGTATGGTCTGGCCCATTTCAAACCCTGTACAGTGCAAGATTGGGGTGGGAAGGAAAGAAAGAAAGTAGAAGAAGGGTTCTTCCTCCTTCCCCACCCCCAGCATGAGAATGGCTTCAGTAAGTCTGAAGAAAACGTCTTAGAAAGCCAGGTCTCTCACTGTGCCTCTGATGTGAAAATTACTTCATGTGGCTGATTTGTCAGTTACTTTCATGAAACTACATCTCTCCAAGAACAAAAAAGTTAAAATTTGTACAAATTGGCCAATTGGCCCCTGGTTCTCTCTAACTGGGGTTCAGACAGCAATGTGAATTTGACCACACCCAAGACCAGGGCTCTCTGCTCCTCCTCCACTGGAGGCCCTGGGGGCAAGAAGAGGGTAGTGAGTACCCCCTCCTAGATGTCCCAGTTGCAGGGCGAGCTATTGGCCTGACAGCTCTAGCCTGTCCACTCCCTGCTTCTCCTTTTATGAGACCCTGAGGAAGAAGGCATCTAGCAGCCTACCCAGTGAGGCCCAAGTGTCCCAGAGCAGCTCCCTTCCACACCCTTTTACAACATACCACTTAGCCAGATCTGCCAAAGATGAAAGCATGTCCCCTCCAGCTACCCAGCAAAATTGCCAATTAAATCAGAGAGACAAAATTGGATCTAGTCGATGTCTCTGACTCAGCTGGCCCTAGGAATATAGTGACGGCCAGCAGGTGGTTCAGAGCGACTCTTTGTAATATTCATTTCATGTTGCTTAAAGATGTGAAAAAGACCAAGTCTACCAGCTTCTGGTGTTGGACAAACCAGGCTGCTGTTGGATAATATTTGAACAGACAGCTGTGTCTGAGTGTGCCAGGGAAAATCTTCCCAGGCAATCAAGTAAGGTCAGCACAAATTCCCCAGACTAGCTAAGAACTGGGTTGTGCCTAATCCCACAAAAACTGAGTGGTGAGTTATGGGCACTGTTGGTTCTTTCATACACATACTGGTGCATTCACTCATCATACATTCACTGGTCATTCAGCAATTATTTACAGAGCTCTAATCTGTGCCTGTCTCTGTCTTAAGTGCTGGGCACACACTGTGCCGGGCACCACAAAGCCTGAAGGCTAGTAGCCGATTCTGACAATGCATTTAGTTTCTCAAGCACTGGTCAGAACCTTTCCTGAAAAACCTACAGGACACAGTTCTTGTTAATACAACAAGACTGTCAAAATTATTTAACTTTTTAATTGCATAACAAAGTGGTGGAATGAATGAAGTACGTATCCTTTGCATTCAAAGTCGAACAGAAGCTTTGTCTAAGCCAGGAATAGAGCCAACATCGCCTAATACTCAATCTAGCCCTCGACTGATCCCTTTGCAAGAGGAGGCCTATCTAGAGCTTAAGATTCCTGTAGCAAGAAGAACCTAATTTAGACTCTGTGTAGAAATCACACAAAACAGTAAGATCACAACCACATAAAAGGCAATACTTTGCCTTCTGTATAAAGTCTTAGTCCTGCAATAAGTAAGAGCAAACAATGTCAGAAATTCTGAATTCAATGTCACGAGACTGCCTTCCTGACCTCTATCCCCTCCGGATATGGAGACACATGTCTGTATGTACTGGTCATTCGCAGTAGGTCAGCTGGAGTCTTCCCAACACTCACTGACTGCGATATAATTTTAATCGGCTTCTTTACTTGGTTGTTCAGAAATATCAGATTATAAACTGGCCAGAGGGGAAGGGAGGGACGGGGCTTTTAAGCCAAGCGTAATGACAGGAGAAGCTGCAAGCTGATAATGTGGTAAGAAGAACTGACACTGGGCACCCAACACTGCACCGTAGTTAATGCTCTTAAAAATACTCAAAGTTCAACCAAGCGAAGGATTAAGAAGGTAACAAATGATAGTCTACACTTTAATATGTTTCCATCCAAAAATGATAAATAAAATTCAGTCATGTGCAAAGTTTTAAGTAGTGCTTCACTTCCAAGTAGCGCTTTCCTCTAGAAGGGCAGCTTGGAAAGTGTGTTAAAGTTCTTAGATGTATCTTAAACCCCTTGACCCTCCTAGCAACGCTGTGAGACAAGTAGATAGATAATTATTTTCTCCACTGTTCATTCACCGCTTTCATTATTTTCCTTTGTGCTTTCATTTATTCTGTCAGCCAATGGGCATTTCTTGAGGACCTCTCTCTTCTGGGTAGTGGGCTCCCCTAGTGTCCTGTACTCTCTAGTACAGCATACCTAGCCACTATTGAAAATAATTAAAACTAATTAAAGCCATAATCCTACATATATGGTGGATGCAGGGATGAAGGAGATGAGGAGGGTGAGAGTGTCTGCTTGTCTTGATCCAGGAGATGCTCAGCCTGGTTCCCACATCTACCAGTGGGAGGTGCCCTGTGACTTCCCTTATTCTGTCAGCTGTTCTTTGTTCTTTCTCCAGGGCACCCCATCCACCTGCTTGCAAGGCAGCACACTGCCAAAACCAGCTAGGCAGGTGACTGTCTCTTGTTTTTCTTAATGATTTCCAAGAACTCCGCAAACACAATGGGTAACCTACCCTAATGACTCACTGATGCTTTAATTATTATCTTTATTGCTGAGAACTGAGAATGCTCCTCTTGAAACAATCCAATTCTCTTTTCCTTCTTTGCCCTTTACCTCTATTTTTCAGATGAAAGAGGCTCAGGACAATAAAACTCTCAATTCCCCAAGATGAGCTACATCAAATTTCACCTCCTGCTGTGCGTGTCTCTGATGTCCCTCTCCAGCACAAGATCAGCCTCATGAAGGACATCCGAGGTGCCTTCCCAGGGAATATGTGTGCCCTTTTCTCCACCAGGAAATTAAAGGTTGAAAATAAATGGTCTTTGGTGCCTTGGAGTTTTGAGAAGCTCGATTTCTTTTCAAGCGGGAAACAGAATCAAAATCCAGAGGAAGTATTACCATACCCGGGCAAGAAAACCAGGGAATGAGAAAGTAGGCTAGGTAGGATCTAAT
This sequence comes from Taxidea taxus jeffersonii, assembly GCA_003697995.1. NCBI lineage: Eukaryota > Metazoa > Chordata > Mammalia > Carnivora > Mustelidae > Taxidea > Taxidea taxus. The sequence goes on along the minus strand of ML103497.1, from coordinate 98,604 downwards.
AAGGGTGCGGGAGGCAAATCCTAAGGACAAGTTGAGGATTTAAAGGGATTAATGTTGCTTATGAAAGAACTACCGAGGAAGTGACAGAAATGTGAAGAGGTGATTGTGTAGGCCAATCTGAAGATGCTTAAAGGAACTATGGAAAAGACCATACTAAGCTCAAGGGAAAATGTAGACTCGATTGTCACCATCAGAGGCTTATCAAACATCTTTACCAGACATTGAATGCTGGGAAGTACCTCAGTCTTAGAAAAAAAATAAGATAAAACAAAACAAATTAAAATTAAACTAAATTAAAATAAAATAAGTAAGTGTCCCTCTGTGAGGGCCAGCATGATGAATGAATGAAGGGACAGTTGTGGTTCAGTTTTTAATTTTAAAAACTCTTTTCTGACTAGGACCTTTTCTACTAAATACCAAGGATTGACTGAACTCTATGGCAACACGGTTCACAGTGAAATAGGAAGTGGGTCCCTGCTCAGGGGAAAGAGCCTCGCTCTGAGGCTCAGAACAAGCTCTGGATTCCAAAGGCCCAACACCCCATCCAGCTATGGGTGTTGAAAACCATCAAACGTAGGGCTTTGCCCTGCCTGACCCTGAATTAATATGAGTCCTATGAAGCTCCACAGCAGATGTGGCCCACAACGTCTCGTTCTGCCCCGAGTATATGTCAGTTTACCAAGAATGTAGCCTTCCTTCCTCCTCCCTGTTTCCAACCTCTGGATTCCAGAACGTAAACCAGTTTTCTCCTGGACTGGAGTCCTGTTCTGAACACAGGTGATTTGTTAGCTGTCATGAGGGTGGGAGAGGTTGGGGGTGGGAGGGCTGGACCCTGCAAAGTAGTGCTCCGACCTTAACATGCCTGGAATCACCAGCCTGGGGAGTATTGTCACCAAATTCAAGAGCCCTATTCTAGTACCCTGCTCCCAGACTGACCCCCTAAGAATATTGAATCCAGCCTGCGTTGGACCCAAATCTGCCACAGCCCTTGATGTTCTGATCCAATACATTCCTACAGCTGTGTTTATCCTCCTAGACCTGGTTTACCCTCTCCCAGGCAGCTGATAACTAAAACACTAGCAAGTCTCCCATTCTGAAGCAGATACTAGCCCCTAATGAAACATAAGAATGCAGTAAGGCTTGTAGGCCCAAGGAAGGAATCTGGGTCTTATTCTAAGCGTGACCAGAGAATTCTAAGCAGAAGAAAGGCATAATTTGCCATACCTTTCAAAAATGTAGCTCTGGCTACAATGTGAAGACTGGATCTTGAAGTGGTAAGGAAAGATGCTTGGCAACAAGTTAGAAGGCTAGCTAGTTCTCCAGTACTCAACTAGTACTCCCATGGTAGCCCATGTGAGAAATAGTGGTGAGTGAGAGAGAAACAACCTTTTGTTTAGAGATGTGTTTTGTTTTGTTTTTAGTTATTATTTTTAATTATTATTTTTACTATGTTATGTTAGTCACTATACAGTACATCATTAGTTTTTGACGTAGTGTTCCATGATTCATTGTGTAGGACACCAAGTACTCCATGCAATACGTGCCCTCCTTAGTACCCATTATCAGGCTCATCCATCCCCCCACCCCTTCCCCTCTGAAACCCTCAGCTTGTTTCCCAGAGTTTTGAAGGTAGAGTTGATCAACATTGTTATGGGGGAGAGGAATTGATGGCTGCTACCCTTGTCCATGTCAGGGGCACATGGGTTTAAACTATAGCACCTAAAGAGGATCTCGGTAAGACAGAAGTAAACCTCATGTTCATTATTTATCCATACGTAGATGTTGGAATTTTCCAGGGATCTAATTGTCTAATGTAATCTACAAGATTTTAACCTTAACAGTAAGTTCTTCCTGGGGCATAATAATGCTTTGCTCTCAAAAGTGTTCCTTCCCTAAATAAAAGTTTCACAGCTTGAGTAAGTGCAATGATAGAAGACTAATACATAAACTCAATGCTGTGACTTTCCAGCAGGATTCTGCAATGGAATTAAGAGCATCTTGGACCATTTTCTGAGAGTGTGCTGGAGTTTGTTTCAAAAATATATCTTAAGTGCCATCTATGAGCATATTTAAAAGTTCCACAAAATAATGTGGGTCCTCTATCTATTCCCCTGGAGAAAAAACCTTTGGTAAAATAAGCTGAATAGCTTGGAATATGTTAACACTCATTGACAATATTTCCAATGTCATCATCAATTATACATCAACACATAAGGCATCTATTAGCGCTCTCATTTGAATTCACTCTATTGCATGCAAATGGCTCAGCCAATGTAGGGATGAATTACCTTCTGATATAACAGTGCAGTTTTTCCACCATCCTTTATAGGGAAAAAAATGATTCTTATTGCTTATGAGCTTCTCCAGTTCTTCACAGAATTGTTCCTTTGCCTACCACCCCTTTTTTTTTGGGTTAAGAGTAAATCAATCTTATATCCTTTAAAATATGTTAGATAATTTTATCAACTTGAAGAGGTGAGTTGGAAATGTCTAATGGTAGCAAGCTTTGCGACATGCTTGAAGTACACGGTATGTATATACAGACCACACCACAAAACCTGAAGTGGCACTGAGGACTCAGGGCACTGATATCACAGTTCTCCCAGATGTGTAGGAAAGTGTGTGGACACATGTACTACTCAAAGTCTTCAAATGCAAAGTTGATTTTATAAATACAATGAAAACCCATCATTGAATGAAACCCCAAAGAAATATACAAGCATAACCACTCCTCTCACAGCTTATGTGGAATTTCTTAAGCCCTACAGTAATAGCAAGGGTTCCCTCTCAATGTGGATTATGATTCTGTATTTATATAAACTATTCTTCAGTAGGAAATAATCAGGACCACAGTGCTCTCTGCTAGTTTGCGATCCTGTCCCTTTCCAACATTTTCTCATTCTATCACCTTATACCATGTGTTTTGAAGATTTAGTCAAGAAATGCCACCCTTTCCCCAGAATGAAATCTTAAAGAAATCCCCAAATTTATAGTTTGAGACAGATGGCTCAGTTATGCAGGATAAGCAGCAATATCCTAACTAGATCACTGACTTCATGTATGAAATTTGCCTCTGAACAAAGACTGATGGTTCTTGGGTTTAAAAACAAACAAACCAAAAACAAACGACAACAACAAAAACAGTGCCTCAATAATCCCACCCATGTATCAAATTATCAAATGTCTTAGAAGAACAATGACAGGTACGATTGTTACATATGTCTATACCCCAGAAACCATCAGAAGCTAAGCATACTTGTGGCTTCAGAACTTTTATTTGCTTCAAAACAAAACGAAAGTAGTCTATCACCACATGAACTCCAAAAATGAAGCTTAAAATAAAAAAATGGCCAGCAGGCTCAAAGAAGTCATTTCAAACACGGGATCTACTCAGTTTCCAGCTGGAACAAACAGTCAGTTGCTCTTAGTACCTGAGAGAGGATTTCCACCTGAGAGAGGATTTCCACTACCAGCAGTTCCCAACTCTCTCCTAAAAAGGTCCTCTTCTGGTCGCTGGAAGATTTCCTGCTACCATAGGCAAGGGTGATAAGGTCTGCCAACGTCACTTAGTGGAGTCAAACACTCCAAAGTAAAACTCCACTATGTGATAGCTTCAACTCCATGATCTCAAAATTAACAAAAATCTCTTCAGTGACCCATAATATACATGGCATACCGATGCCTATGGCAGTAAGCACATGGTCCCTTTTGGTTCCATCTACCTGGTACAATTGATTTTTGGTCCTTTTGAGGCTGACATCTGGTAAATTGATTTCTTTCTTTATATTCTTCTTGCAATAGTCCTTTAGAGACAATATCACAAAATCACTGCTCTTGAAATGCCTTTATCCATTCTTGCTTTCACCAAATTTGAAAATTATGATGGGACATAAATTTACAAAGATATGGCAGGCATCAGGGAAGAAGACTTTGTTTTCATCGAAGCCAATCACCATAAACACACATCCACTGGTACAGGAGGGAGGAATTTCTGGGGTCAGAAGTCCTAAGTCTATTAATGTCCCTACCCACTAACGGTGTAATCCTGGAAAATTCCTCCAATATTTCCCTGCCTCAGTTGCCTCATCTAGAAAATGGGAATAACCACCCTTCCTCAGCCTACTTCACAAGAAGATTACTGAAATACAATAATCCTTTGGCAAATTTTAATTTCAATTCATGTAGCTGTATGCATGATCAATCAATGATAAAACTGGGATAACTTAAATAAGCAGAATAGATAAAACTCTCCTTTAGTGGACCTGAAAATATAACATGTCTTATCAATAGTCAGAGTCAAGGAAAAAAAAAGTTTTGTTTTGTCTTTGTTTTAATTCTGAGAGATACGTTTGGTAAGCAAGTTAATAGCTGAGCACTCACCATGTGAGCCTTCAACTCATTCATGCCTCCTCTCACTGAATCCTCTCAGGAACCTTACAAGGGAAATACTCCCTCTTTTTACACAAAAGTTGTGTGTTTTATATGAAGCAGAGGAAGACTTATTTTTCCTAATCCCTTCTCATATTTTTAACCAATTACATTTTTTTAGTAGACTGATAGGGGATAAGTCAAGCCCTTGCTCAGGCTTTGTTTTGTTTTTAATGTGACAACTTTTCTTCATTATTTTTGGGCTTCAGGTTTAACTTTTTAAAAATAAATCTGAAAAAAAAATAAATCTGATGGACACACTCTACTCCTGGTTCTAGTCTTTTTTCGTTTAACTGAAGTATAGTTGGTGTACTATGTGATGCCAGTTTCAGATGTACAACTTAAGAGCGAGCTACTTACTGCCAATTTCCAGGGAAGATGGCTGAAGCTTAGCAAGTTAAGTATTTTTGCCCACTGTTGCTTCCCAGCAGACAACCGAGCAAACATTCAAACTCTGGCTATTCTGACCATAAAACCTATGCTTAAAGTAAATGAAACAGAGAACAGAAAAACAATAGAAAAAAATTAACCAAACTAAGAGTTAAGCAAAACAAAAGATAAATAAACTTAACAAACTCTTAGCTAAGGAAAAAAAGAGAAAAAAAACCCAAATCAACGATTTATAAATGAAAAAGGAAACATTACCATGGATGCCACAGTAATTCAAAGGATCATAAAAAGTATAAACAATTATACTCCAACAAACTGGGCAACCCAGAAGAAATGGAAAAATTCTCATACTACTTTACCAAGACTGGATCAAAAATAAATAGAAAACCCAAATAGACCAATTACTAGTGATAAGAATGAATCAGTAATCTAAAGTCTCCTGCTGCAGAAAAGCCCAGGACCAGACAGATTCACTGGTAAATTTTTCTAAACATTTACAGAAGAATTAGCCCCAATACTTTTCAAACACTTCCCAAAATAATTGAAGAAGAGGGCACATTTCCAAACTCATTTTAGAAGGTAATGATACCAAAGCCAGAAAAGGACATTACTAGAAAAGAAAAATACAAGCCAATATCCCTGATGAATATAGATGCAAATTTTTTAAATAGAATGCCAACAAACTGAATTCAGCAGCACATTAAAAGGGTCATTCACCATGATGGATGCAAGTACAGTTCAACATACACAGATCAATCAATGTAATATATCACATTAATAGTATATATGAAAAAAAAAACATATGGTCCTCCCAATAGAGACAGAAAAGCATTCAACCAAATTCAACATCCATTCATGATTTAAAGAAAAAAACACCTCAACAAGTTAGGCAGATGGTTACAGAAGGGAGGGGTGGGGGGACGGGACAACTGGGTGATGGGTATTAAGGAGGGCACATGATGTGATGAACACCGGTTATTATACACAACTAATGAATCATTGAACATTACATCAAAACTAATGATGTACTATATGTTGGTGAACTGAACATAATAAATAGAAAAAAGAAGGAACAACCCCAACATAATAAAGGCCATATATGACAAGCCCAGAGCTAACAGCATCCTCAATGGTGAAAGGCTGAAAGCTTTTCCTCTAAGATCAGAAACAAGACAAGTGTGCCCACTCTCACCACTCTTATTCAATATATTACTGGAAGTCCTATCTAGAGGAATAAGGGAAGAAAAAGAAATAAAAGTTATCAGAATTAGAAAGGAAGAAATAAAATTACCTCTACTTTACCTCTACTTGTAGATGACATAATTTTTATTAATATATAATGTATTATTTGTCCCAGGGGTTCACAGCACTCACCATAGCACATACCCTCCCCAATGTCCATAATCCAGCCACCCTCTCCATACCTCCCTCCCCCTGGCAACCCTAAGTTTGTTTTGTGAGATTAAGAGTCTCTTATGGTTTGTCTCCCTCCCAATCCCATCTTATTTCACTTTTTCCTTCTCTACCCCCCAAACCTTCCACATTGCCTCTCAAATTCCTCATATCAGGGAGATCATATGATAATTGTCTTTCTCTGATTAGCTTATTTCGCTCAGCATAATGCCCTCTAGTTCCATCTACATCATTGCAAATGGCAAGATTTCATTTCTTTTGATGGCTGCATAGTATTCCATTGTATATATATACCACATCTTCTTTATTCATTCATCTGTTGATGGACATCTACATTCTTTCCATAGTTTGGCTATTGTGGACATTGCTGCTATAAACATTTAGGTGCATGTGCCCCTTCAGATCACTACATTTGTAGTAGATGACATAATTTTCTATAGAGAATCCTAAAGACTTACCCCCAAAACTGTTAGAGCTAATCAATGAATTCAGTAAAGTTTCACCATACAAAATTAACTTACAAAAATCAGCAGTTTCTATACAATAACAATGAAATTTCTGAAAAAGAAATGAATTCCATTTATAATAGCACCGAAAACAATAAAATGTTTAGGAATAAAATAGCAAAAAATATAATAGTAACTCAATTATAAATTGGGCAAAGGACCTAATGGACATTTCTCCAAAGAAGATATATGAAAGGCCAACAAACACATGAAAAGCTGCTCAATATCACTAGTCCTTAGGGAAATGCAAAACCACAATGTGAGCTTACCTCACACATGTAAAGATGGCCATCACCAAAAAGACAAGATCAAAAATGCTAGCACAGATGTGGAAAAAAGGGAACTCTTGTGCACCACCGGTAGGAATGTAAATTGATAGAGTCACTGTGGAAAGCACTATGGAGAATGCCACTTCTGGGAATATATCCAAAGGAAATGCACTAACTTGAAAAGATATCTGCCCTACCATGTCCATAGCAACATTATTTACAACAGCGGACACATGGAAACAACTGAAGTGTCCATCAATGGGTGAACAGATACAGAAGCTGTGGTATATATACATACAATGGAATATTATTTACCTATTTAAAACAGGAAGGAAATCCGACCGTTTGCAACACCATGGATGGACCTTGAAGGCATTACACTAAGTGAAGCACCTGAGACAAAAACAAATACTACATGATCTCACACGTGGAATCTAAAAAAACAAAAACAAATTTGGAGACAAAGAGATCAGAGGGCTGGTGGAAAGAGACGGGCATGGAGGAAGGTGGTCAGAAGATACAAGTGTCAGTCTTCAGATGAATAAGTCCTAGGGATACGATGTATGACATGATGACTATAGCTAGCACTACTGTATGATAGATACGGAAGTTGATAGGGGAGTAAAGAGTCTGCATCACAAAGAATTTTTTTTTAATTTTTATTTTTATTTAAACATATAATGTAACCCCACCACCCTCTCCCAACACCCCTCCCCACCACCCCCCTCAGTTTGTTTTATGACATTAAGAGTCTCTTTTGGTTTGTCTCCCTCCTGATCCCATCTTGTTTCACTTATTCTTTTCCTACCCCCTTAACCCCCACCCCCATTGCATCTCCACTTCACAAAGAATTTTTATCCTTTTCTCTTCTTTTTATCGTATGTATGTGAGAAGGTGAATGTTAGCTCAACCTATTGTGGTACTCACTTCACAATATATGAAAATCAAACCATCCTGCTATATGCCTTAAATTTATACAGGGATGCATATCAATTATTTCCCAATAAAACAGGGGAGAAAAAAAAATCCATGCTTGTCACTACTGTTTAGATGATTGCCTAGAGAGCTGTGAATTCTTTACTCAGAATCCTCCTCCCCATTCTCCATCCACTCCCTGGGTGTCTTTAGCTCTTTTTACTCCTGTTCTTCTCACTTCCTAAATTAGTCTCCTCTGATTTACTGAATCCTCTGGACCCTCTCAAGCTCACCATGGCTTTGGCACATGTCTTTCTCACAAAATCCCGTTTCATACTGATCACTCTCTTTGGTTGCATTAATCTGTCAATCACATCTTAGATGTGTCCTCCAGCTTGGCTTTTCCGTGAAGGTACAGATAGTGTGGTATGTGTCTCCTCTCTATCTATCTATCTCTCTGTCTCCATCATACTCAAGACTACACTAGGTTAACAGAACACCTCTTCAACAATGACTTGAAGACATTATCAAACCTTCCATCTGCCCTCCTCAAGTCCAGGCTAGCTTTTCTATTCTGGATGCTATCCAGGCAAATACCCACAAACAATATGCTGGGCCCAGGTGAACAAGACCAACCTCTTCTGTTGACTGGGAACCTGGCCAAACAAGCAACTGTGTGAGGCAAAAGAAGCACAGGTCCTAGCAAATCCCAGAGTGGCACCAGCCACCCCAACCTGTGGCGCTGCAAGAAGATTGGCCAGTTTGGTATTTAGGCTGAACTTTCAAGGACTGTGTGATAATTACAATAAATTCTTACTGAATGTGCCTTCTCTTCCCAGCACTTTTAATGTGTCACCTCACGTAATCCTTTCAATAACTCTATGAGAGGATGCTAACATTATTCCATTTTACCGGTAAGAAAAGTGGAACAGAAGGAGAATGATTAGCCCAGGGTTTCTAGTCAGTGGGAGAAGGAAGACTGAAATGCAGGCAGGCTGGTGCCCAGAGACCACACCTTTAACCAGGAGTCCAGCCTTCTTGTCGGGTAGGTTTAGTCACCGAGGAGGGAGAGGAAGGATGGTCTAGCCTTCCTCTCAGATAGATTAGTCACTGGCGAGGGAGAGGAAGGATGGTCCAGGCCAAAGGCCCTGCACACCTGAAGACACAGGAGGAGCTCAAGCAGCCTACATAGAGAAGCTGAAGGAGCTCTCTGTAGGGCTCTGACAGTTTCAGGTGAGGCTCTGGTTGCCCTGAGATGGACATTAGCCATTTTCCAATTCAGGCATGGCACAAAAACTCATTCCTGGGGTGGCCAACGTATCCCTGAGGGGAGTCTGTGCTGCCCAGAGGCTTTTGGTGAGCTGCGGGCCCCAGGAACTGTGCCTCACCATGTCCACCCTGCCCGCCGGCCCCAGTGGCCACGGGGTCCTCCCTGCTGTGCATCGGATTTTCATGAGCTACTAATGAGCTACGTGACATTGGGCAAATTACTCAGCTTTTCAATGATTCAGGTTCTCATCTGTAAAATGGGCATGGTAACAGCATTTACATGCAAACTTGGTGTTGAGGATTAAATATAGACAAAAGACATAGAGTGCCTAGCTCATCATAAATGCTGATCAAGTTGGAGCCTAAAAATTGAAAAGGTTCGTTTTGTCTGCATCTCCAAATCTGTACACGATCTGGGACAAACAAAGCTTTCAGATACCTTCGCCTTCTCATTTTCTACCGGTGTGCAGAAACATTTTTAAAGAGCAGTTATCTATCAGTTATATGTCAGTTATAAAAGTGTTAAATAAATCTGTGAAGGCAAAGAAAAAAGAAAGAGACAGGAGCCATCCTGCCGTTGCCATGACAACGAGGCAGGTTACCTGGACAGAGATTTTGGAAATCTCTTAAAAGAATAGCCAGAGATGTTTCCATCTCTTTGGGGAGAGACAAAGTCTTCCTTTATCCTCCGCTAAAGCCACACATTGCTGAGTATGTCCCAATTAACACAGGGCAAGGTCTGAGAGGAGCGAGGACATCGCGGGCAGGCAGGTGGCGGAATGGAAAGAGAGTTGGCAGGGGGCTACAAGGTAGGGGTCATATCCGTGGAAAATGCAAGATCAAACTGCCAGGATCTCCATTGTTTCACTTAAAATGCCCAAAGAGCATTCACTAAAAAGCATCATTCTCACACATGAAGACCCCCAACTGCCACAGATTAACTTTAGAAGAAACTGAATCTTAACCAATAACTCTCGTTCTTATAAACAGTACTGACATGAAGAAAGTGATTAAAAACTCCGGCGGGCAGGATTTTTCTCCACAAGTCATTTTTTATATGGAAAGGAATAAAGAGCTTAGGATTCATGACATGCGCGCACCCCTCCCCACATCTCCTCGGGTGTTGTATATAGGTCGTGTGTCTGTGTATGCGTGTGTTTCCCTCCTACGATCTGCAGTTTACACTTCACATAATAATCTTGCACACCTCTCTCTCATTTTTTCAGTTAATCGATAGTATTTTTAAAGCCACAAATAGGGGCTATTTGTAATAGTACTTCCTTTAATTGCATATTTTTCAAACATGAGACTATTAAAGTAGCTGTCCATGAAAGCAGTCATTCAATTCTCCTCTGAGGTGCCCCTTCATTCTGAAAGGGCTCACTCATCAAGCTCAATAGCATCTCTTGGCTGCCTGAGAAAAAGCACTGGAGGAAAAAAAAAAAGCAACCTATTTTCCAGATCAAAGTAATCCCTACTCCATTGCCATGGCTGCAGACGTCTCTTTCTTCTTTTCATTGACCAGACAAGGTCCTTCTCAGAGCCCTGCTTGCTTTTTTTTTTTTTTTTTTTTTTGCCTGAATTTGTTTTCTCGTTGGGAAAAGTGGTCATTAAGGTATTAGTTTAGGTTGATTGGTTCTTCAGCAACAGAAGAGGCTTCTGATGCTTTGTTATCTCTGACATGATCTCAAAACAGTGGCCTGATTATTATACAATATAGAAATAATAATTCAAGGCAGCAGGCTTCCCACTGAAACCCATACAGGTTGGCGGGTGTATGACGATGCACCCAACCTGCTGGTCTTTTCACGGGTGTTTCTGGGGACCTCAGTGTCTGGCCACATCCCTGGACATTGTGTGGGCCTTCACCTCCCTGACCTGGCCATTCAGCCCCCCTCCCATGAATTCCCCCCAAGTTGTTGAGTCTACTGAGGACTTGCCTCCATTTATACCAACCAGTGGTGCATTCAGTAGAAAGAATGGGGAGAGGGAGAAGGAAGGCTTTGATGTTTCCCGGGGCAGGAAATCACTTGGATGATTCTTCCAGGGCCACTTGGCAGCAGGTAGAGGGTATGACAGCTGGTGGGAAGGTTGGCGGGTGGGATGTGACCGCTCAACCGTACTGGGAGACTGTGCTGCCCTTGTAAACTTAGAAGTTTGCTCCTATAGTCTGGTGGGGGGTAGGGATGAGGGAGAAAGATCAGAGGGCTTGGCACATACCACCTGGGAAAAGAGAATTCAAAATTATCAAATAACAAGCCAGAAGCTTTCATTGCTTTTTAAGACCAACTGACCCAAGTTGTCAATTCTGATCTAGTAAGAATGTATGACTGCCAATACCCAAGAGGTAGGATGCATGGTGATCAACCACGTGGAGCCTGAATCTGGTCTTCTAGCCCTCCTCTACTCATCTGTCAAAATACAGTTGGTAACAGCCTGACTATGAGGATCAGTAATAATGTTTACTGCAACCTCGCCATATGCCAAACACTGTGCTTAGTACTCGACACGCATTAACATCTCCTACCTCCAACAAGTCTATGGAACATTTCCTACTGAATGCCCCTCTTTCTTACAAGGAAACAGGCACAGAGACCTGAAGTAAATTATCCAGATTCACACAGCTGGTTAGTGAAGCCAGGATTCAAATCCAATTAGCCCAAACTCTAGAGAACTCTTAGTCACTGCTTAGGGATTAAATGAAATAATATGTAAACTATTGATTCTGGTACCAGAAACTCAGCAATATTACTGATCATTCATTTCACATTGCTAACATTATTACTGAACTCCCCTCTGTTGCTTTATCCAAATGAAGAAAAGCGTATGATAGGGCTTAGGTAAGGGAAAGGCTTTATGAAAGCAAACACATCAAAAATAATTATGATAACTGGAACTGGCACACAGGAAAATTGACAATATTTCTTGATTTGAAAGTTCCATGGAGATAAAGAACACTTGCAGGACTCACTGGGGGAAGCAGGGGACTTGGGAGTGGGAGTTCACTTCTAAAGACAGCTCAGGGGGCACCTGGGTGGCTCAGCGGTTTAAGCCGCTGCCTTCGGCTCAGGTCATGATCCCAGGGTCCTGGGATCAAGTCCCACATTGGGCTTCTTGCTCAGCAGGGAGCCTGCTTCTCTCTCTACCTCTCCCTGCCACTCTGCCTGCTTGTGTGCTCTCTCTCTCTCTCTAACAAATAAATAAATAAAATATTAAAAAAAAAAAAAAAGACAGCTCAGCCAAGGGGTATGGCCAAGGGTCTGGAGAATTGGCATCCTTGCTGCCTCAGCTGGATGGAGGTGGAGAGGGGGCTGGGTGCTTCTGCATTAGCCAGAGAGAGAGGGCAAGCAGAGCTGACAGACACAACCCAGTCAGGTGACTAGAGAAAGCCTGACCACACACTCCCCGCCATCTATACACAGAAAATACATGCACAGAGCGGCTAAATCCTTCCCTTCTCCTGTGCAAAGACCTCAAGGAACCAAGCGATGCTGCCATCTGCAAAGTCTTAGGGAGATCCAGAAAACTTATTAAAAAGCCTCCTTCACTCACTTATTGGATTAGTATTTATTGAGAATCTTCTACATGCCAAGCACTGTGAGGCACAAAGAATATAAAAAGGATGGAGCAGGTCCCTGACCTGTAGTAGGAGTAGGAGTAAGTAGTCTAAACTGAAGAGAGCTGTACTGTGTCATTTGAAGGAGGGGTGCACAGAGAACCCTGGAAGAGAAGGTGAGGACCAGAGGTGCCTAGTTCTGACATGAAGGTAGAAAGAAGTAGGGTGATGGCAGGGAGTGGGGTCCTAGACGTCTTCTCAGGAGAGGTACCTGGTAAGGGTGAGAGTGAGGGGTCATGTGGCCAAGGTCCTGCTCACTGAATCTGGCTCTGTCCAACTTTCTTGCCTGTTGTGTGTATCAGTAAGGACTGTGTGAACACAAAGCTCCCTCAGACACTGCAGAGGACATATAAAATAAGTAAAAGACAGGTACTTCCAGATACTTAAAATGTGATCGTGAATCCAAAGAGGCATAAGAAAAATAATTAGATAAGCTAGGGGAGTGGGCAGGAACACAATCCCAACGTTGGCTTTACCACTCTAAAACTTGCTAACTTTTCACATGCTGCCTAGTCAGAGAGCTAAGTTTGTTGTGGCTGTGGACCATTGGCCATTGGCTGGAAGCTGGGGAACATTCCTGAATACAATAGTCAGTGGGCACCACAGAACACCTACAAAGACCACAGTAGTTAAGAGCCATCACCATGGGGGTGCCTGAGTGGCTCAGTCAGTTGAGCCTCTGACTCTTGATTTCAGTTCAGGTCTTGACCTTAGGGTCATGAGTTCAAGCCCTGCATTGGGCTCCACACTCGACATGAAGCCTATTTAAAAAAACAAAACAAAACAAAACAAGAACCATCACTCTGGAGTCAGGTCAGTTCCACAACACACTATTTGAACTTGGGCAAGCCACTTAACCTCTCAGAGACTGGGTCACCTCATCTGCAAAATGGAGATCATTTCTGCAGTGGTTGTGAGAGTACTTGAGATAAAACAAGAAAAGTGCTTAGGTCAAAGTCTGCCAACCATAAGCTCTCAATAATAATAATAATAATGATGATGATGATGTTATACAATATGTATGTATGTACATATGTTACACAATATGTATGTACAATATGTATACATATACATATGTATACACAATATGCATAATGGTTTACCTTTTAAATAAATGCATATAAGCAATATTAATACTGTTCTTGAGCTCATTGCCATGGTAGAGGCAAATACAGCTAATTAACACTTTTAGACTCTTTACCATGAACCAGTCACTATTCTAAACACTTCATATGTTTTGACTCACTGGATTCTCACAATGACACTATAAGAAAAATATCATTATCCCCAGTTTACAGGTAAGAAAACTTGAGCACAGAGAGGTTAAGAAATTTACCCAAGGCCACACAGCAAAGCCAGGATTCAAACCCAGGTTGTTTGGCTCAGGCTGCACTCTCAACTGCTCAACAATGATGCTTCTTATCATAATGAATCAGATACAGTTCTTGAAAAGAATGTTTATAAGGCAAGCTGACATATGATAAGACTCAGGAGAAATAAAAATCATAAAAGTACCAAAAGAAGAGCTGATGAGAGTTATCAAATCCAAATGGGAAAATCAAGGAAAGAGAACAGGGAAGAGAAGCAGTAGCATGCTGTGTCATGGAAGCCAGAGGAAAGAATCTTAAAGAAAACAGGGAGGTACTGGCTAGTCGTGTCAAATATTAAAATGATGGGAAAGCAGAGGAACCTTGAGAACAACCAGGATGCGGCACAGTGAGGAGTGCAGTTAAGGAAGAGAGATCCCATGGAGAGCAGAAGGTAAAGCCAAATGAGGAGGGTTGGTAAGAAAGTGACTCTAATCACTGTAGACTTAACTTTTGAAAAGATTAGTAACAAAAGGGAGGCAAGAGAGGAATGTTAGTTCAAAGGATCCTTCCCCTCCCAGACAAGGGTCCCTTGTTTGTTATCCAAATGGAACCTACACGTGCAGAAAGAGCGAGGATGCAAGACAGGTGTGGACAATTTGTGACTGAGCAGGGAATATGGACAGTTTGTGTGGGGTGGCTCCACTGGGAGCTCCAGCCTCGGCAAAGAGGAATTGCCCTTCTGCCTCTGACTCAAGAAGTAAGAGGAGACAGATGGAGATACAGAGACATTTGGATATGGAGGGTAATGAGGCAACTCACATCAGTTGCTTCTGACCTTTTCAGCAAGGAAGGTTCTAGGAAGAGAAGCATGGATGTCATTGGACATTGGCTGGACAGCCCATTATGGAGATGCCATTTTCCCTTTCGCGGCGGCTGGACAAACTCCTACTAACTTCAGGACTCTGACCACCTCCTCTGGCCTCCTACATGCCAAGGCAGAGTTGAGGCTGTGTCACCCACACCTGTTCATTTGTTTTTCTCTAGTAATCAGTCATGCCCCATTATAATTATTTTTGCTCCCATCTCTCGTCTTTCAGTCTGAAGTCCTCGATGGTGGAGACTACATCATACATTATATATTAATTTCTCTGCCATCACACTAGTACAAAATGATATGCAGTAAATGTGTGTTGAATGAATAAATAAATTACTCCATAAGCCATACATAAAGGAATTGCAATTCAGACCCAGAAAGGGAATAACATTTTAGAACCAGCATCTTAAATGTCTAGGTTCATTTCAGATCGAAACAGTCTGCTCTTGGGCAATTACCCTAACCTCTCTGCATCTAATAACCCAAGCTCTGAAAAATGGGGAGCACAATCCATGGAACTGTGAGCTTCATTAGTGAATGCCAGTAAAGGGCTTTTTAAGTGGCAAAGCCGATAATTACAGAAAATGCCTCTGAGGGAGAAAGATGACAAAAATCTTTCTCAGGGACAATGAAGGAGCTTTCTTCTAGGATTTCCACCACATTTCACTCTGACACAAGCAGCCACGGAGGCGCTGGAGCCCTCTCAAAGGGCCCACACCACTAGGTCCCAAGGTTATGTGTTCACCAAGTTCATGAACTGCTGTGAAATCCTATTTGTTAGAAAGCACAAGGGAGCAAGGTCCTGTGACTCAGCACCTCCCAGCTCAGGCTCAGTCTGTCCCCTACTTAACTTTTAGCCTTTTCCATTGTCCTGCCTTGCGGCTCCCGACTTCTGCCTTTAGAGAGCATCAACAGGCCGCTCAATGTGCTCAACCCCTGGAAATACACTTGCACTCCCAGGAAGTACATGATCATTTATCACTGCCATTTTTCCAAGTGCTAGCTTGATAAATAGATACCTGAGTGAGCCTTGAAAGCAGCCACCAGCTGATCTGCCAAGATGGGACACAGCCCAGTCCAGGTGAGCTCCAAAAAACAATGTGACATGGAATAAGAAGTTGAGTTGACATTCTGGGACTTTTAAAAACAACAACTTCATGATTGGTATATTTTATACTTATTTCTAAGGCCATAAACATATAAGGCATAATGTATTCTAGATAGCTGGTCCTAAATGTAGAAGAACATTTCTATGGAAAAGTTTAGTGAGATGATAATTCTAAAATGTGGGTATTTGATTAATACTGTATGTAATTCGTATCTACACAAAGGCACACGTGTTCGTGCACACTTGCATGCACACACACCCTTCCCCCCAAAACTAATTTTGTGGAAGGTAAATTCATAATGGATTTGCACCCCAGATACACACATTTCATATTAGCAATATGTGTGATAATAATAGGTAAAGATAGTCTAGAATTATTAATTGTCACAGTTAACCAAAAGGTGACTATATAGAGGAGATCAGATCGGAGTAAACGAAGAATGGGCATTAGAAGGGAAGAAAAGAATAGGACACAAAAAACACGGATAAGACTAAGAATTGATGACAAGGTATCTGCATCCATCAGTGGTCCCAATTCTTTTCCAGACTGGTTATCAAACCACATTCAAACATTTCCAGAATAGGGGCACTTCCCACTTGAGAAAGGCCTTGAATTAGCTACATATGTGATAGTGAAGGAGGTTTTCTTTTCCAATACTGCAGGCTGCTTTCTTACTATCCAAGCAGTTAATAGTCTGTAGATCCTCATCAGTGCTAAATGTAGAAAATCTGCCACAGCTATAATTAAAACTCTGGTTGGTATCCACATTAGCCAGTTGATCTGAACATTAGCCACTCAAAGCTCTTCTTGAAACTTGTAATTAGTTGGGAGAGAGATAAAATGACAGCGTGTTCTTATTGACATGACTTCAGGGTCCACAGAGAGGCTGAATGGCCCTTATTCAAGGATACCATATGGGGAAGCCTTTCAACTGTTGGAAAGTCAGGCTAAATGACTTCTCATATCACCTACAACTGTGAAATTGTAAAATTCATTGACCTCACAGGACAATTATGAGATTATTCTATGAAGTAGACATCACTGGAACATTCCATCCCTCCTGGGAAGTCCTCCCCTTGAGTACATGCAGAAGCTCCGGAAAAAATGTCAGCTGTCCTCTCACTGACCCACACACCTTGCAGTAGTCACCTGTGCTGTCTGAGCCCTGAAAGCCTACTCCAAGTACTCCCCGGTCCCCAGTTCATCCCATGAAATAGCTACCATTAGTGGAATCTTGGCTTGCAACCTTTTCTGGGCAGAGTTGAGGTAAGTAATTTTAGAGCCCATGATACCTTAGAAATCTGGGGTCATCTATCCCATCAACAATCAAAACAGAAAATAAAGTCTTAGTAAAAAGATTATATTGCTCAACCAATATATCATCACTGTAACAGATATAAATTAAAAGAGTCGGGGAGAGATTTGGTCTTTTTTTTTTTTTTTGAGGTCTAGAACCTCAAGGAAGTTGAGAGCTTAAAGGAAAGGGGGCAGGAGGGTACAAGGGTCACATCATGATTAAAGCTTCCACCATGCAATTAATCAAATGTGAGGTATATCACAAGAAATTGTAATAAAAAGAGCAAACCCTCAATGCATACCCTTAGTATCTAAGACCTGTAGAAAAATGTGCAATGTGGGACTTCATTTCAGCTATCCACTTAGGGATTTATGCAAAGGCTCAGGCTGTCAAGCGACTATTTTGGAGTAAAGAAGAAACAAAGGGCCATGAGCTGAAAACCAAATAAAATTATGCAATTCTATCCTTTAAAAATCTTTCAAAAAGAAGAAACTAATCTGTTATATGACAATATATATGCAGTAATTCACAGGTAAGGGGTTTTGATCCAATTTATCTGAATACCTACCTCAATTTCTATGCCTGTTTCTATATTTGCATTCATATTTCATCAGTTATTTTGTGTTTATTGGTTGTCTCCTAAACTAAACTCCAAATACCTCAGGATGATGTCTTTTTTTTTTTTAAATCCACATCAAGCTGTTGCCATGCTCACTGTGGTTGACTAGCATCCTATACAATCACTAAAAATGTTTCACCCAAACCCAACTTCTGATTTTCCTAAGATAAGAGAGATTGGTTGAAGTGCTTTACATAAATGTCACTAGGGAAATTCTCCATTTGAGATATGGGTAACAATTACCCTGTACCTTGAAGTCACTGTAACATTCCAGAACATTTTCATGGAGACCATTTCATTTTGGTATCTGTTTCATGAACAGTCCCCAAAGAACATTACAACCACAAACCCACCAATCACTACCACTCACCAGTGAAAGCTATATCTGGAGTCTTGTGCCTTTTGGTAAACCGGCAACTGGAGGTCATTCCTCCTCCAGGCAAGAAAATGTCCATTGCAATTCACCTTGCTAGAATATAACAGCGATCAGCTAGAGATCAGCACTAGAGAAAGACAGTGCTCGGGTAACATTAAAGCAACTCAGACTACAGAAAGATCCAGAAGGTCAAAATACAGGTCTTCCTAGTCCTTGCAAAGTTGAAGGAAGACATCTAAGTCCTTCAATCACCCCCTTAAGTAATGTGTCCACAGTGTTTATGGTTTCCTCCCACCCTGACATTTCATCATAATTTAGCATTCCTGGGAAGGCTGAAATGAAAGCTGAATTTTTCACTGGAGCTGGGTCATGCTGACAGTGATAGCAACTGACAGGAGATTAAAAGGAACCAAAGATACTGTGCTGAAAATGTCTCATCAAGGTCACCCACTCATGATAAGGCAAGTGGAGGGTGAGGGACAAATACAGGCTTATCACTTAAGAACCAGCCCAGACAACGACATTATCTAATTATTCCTCTTCATTCCCATCTCCTCCAGCCTCCCACTCCAACACACATGCTTTTAATCAAGTCTGTTATTTGAAAATTACTAGGAGGTGGTTCTCTTCTTATCAGTTCAAGGTACAGCTACCATAAAGGCAATGCCACCAACCTTCCCAATCATGCCAAGCAGAAGTAGTCGCTCCCATGTCACTCGGCTCACCCCTTCACCACTGCACTTACTGGTTACATGACTTTCTCCCCCCAAAACTGTGAAACCCTCATGTGTCTGAAGCATGTCCTCCTATTTACCTACACAGTGGCAGGGCTAGCTAGCTATCTACTAACACTCATGATTCTTCCTCTCTAACACAGAGTTGCTGCTGAGAAGTTCCTGCCAAGCCAGGGACTACTTTTTCCAGCTTCGTTTCTATCTAGGTGTGGCCACTGGACCAGGTTTAGTCAGTGGAATATGAGCAGAAGTGATGTACTTCACCTTGAGATTTTTGTAACATACAATACATCCACACTCTCTTCTGTCTGCCACCAGCTATGTGCAAACCTTGATGAGGCAAGATGTTGCCGGCTCGATGCGGGAATCATTGCATGGAAGAAAGCTACTGTGGACTAGAAACCATGTGTTGGACTAGTGCAAGAGGGAGAAATATATTTCTATTTTTTTTTAAATGTGTATACGTTTTAGGGTCTATTTGTTACCAGAGCTTGCCCTAACTAATACACAAGCCTAACACAGTGGCATATATCCATTCAAGAGATGGTGAATAACTAAACGGGGCATTCACCCATTTGCCTATGAAAGAGCATGATTATTTTGTGCTTTTCAAGGAAAAGATTAACTATGGATTGCATCTCATGAAATTATACCCAGTAATTGTTATTATGGAAATCTCAGAGTGCTATATGAAACAGACTGATGCTAGGAGGGTTTTATGTTTCTTCAAATTCATAGATACATATTTAAATTTTGTTACTGTGGGAGAATGTTGAGGTTGCCATGGCAACAAGTTAAAGCAACAGAGGGCACGTGATGTACTGGGCTGCTTGGTGCTAGCCATGCCAGCAGAAACATAAAATGATGACATCATACGGGAAAACTCTACTATGGGTTATGATGTGGTAGCCAACTATCTGTCTTTCACCTTCTAGGAACCATAGCATAACACACCGAATTGTTCACAATTTTGATAATATTGCCAGTTCTGCAATGAAATGGATTTTCGAATAAAGATGAGATGATTGGTAGAAGATCATCACTCTATCTCCACCCTTCTGGAAACACACACACACACAGATTGGGCCGATGCAAGTAGAATCTGATTGAGTTGATGAATTGAATGGACAATACATTTAAAGTAAGCAATCAAATTAAGCCTCTCCTGAGCGGAGGTTTTGGAGCAAATTTCTTAAGTAATTACCCCAACTCTTTGATTTACTTCACCATGCACACATAGCCTTTATTGATCCCTTCTCTATAGAACGGGAGCCTAATTCTCTGCAATATACTTGCTCCTTATTCAAGTTATCATCACTCTCTTATGAAAATTAAATGTTTCAAGCAGGGCTAGTCTACCTCCCCCAGGGATATTACTCTTCTCTCCGAGTGACCTGAGGGCTTCTAAGTGTGTGGAAGCAATAATTGTGAGACAGCACAAAGGGCAGGTGGCTTGGACCCAAATTAAAAGAGAAAAGAAATGAGTTTGGGCTCATGAAATGTGGCAAGCTGGAGTAGAGATGTTTGATGGGCAAGAACGCTGTGGGGGAACTGATATCCGCTAGCTGTTCTTTGAGTAGTAAAGGTAAAGAAAAAACTCTCCTGACATCATTTCTCCTTAACACCCTAGCAAGTAATTCAGGAAAACTTTCAACTCTAAGAAGAAACAAAGAAAAAGGATGGCATCCCAACTTTTAGTCTAGACTCCCCTTTTCCTCCCCTTCTCTCACCCTATCATTTGTTTCTTTTTTTTTTTTAAGATTTTATTTATTTATTTGACACAGAGAGAGATCACAAGTAGGCAGAGAGGCAGGCAGAGAGAGAGGGGGAAGCAGGCTCCCTGCTGAGCAGAGAGCCCGATGCGGGGCTCGACCTCAGGACCCTGGGATCATGACCTGAGCCGAAGGCAGAGGCTTTAACTCACTGAACCACCCAGATGCCCCTCATTGCTGTTTCTATGTGCGGATTCACTAATGTCTTCTCCAGCCCCTCCTAGGTTCATTCTGAAACTATACTGGCCGACTTCTTGGAGAAGAGACACAAGCTTCGAGAGTCCTTCCCTCCCTGGGACAGCAGGAGCCATGCAGGGAAGAGATTCCAATGGATAGAAGCCTCCACTGTAGTGAGAAGCGGGACAGAAAAGGAGGCAGACTCTGGACCCCACCTGCAATGGCACAAGGCAGAACCATTTCAAGGCAGAACACGGCATAGGCAAACATTAAGAGGAATTGAACTGAATCACAATGCCAGACAGTCTCAGGCGGCCCCTTGACTGCTCCTGGTGCAAACCAGGGTCAAAGACATCTGACGGGGCTCAGTAGACAGAGGAGATCAATAATGCTAAAGAGTAATGTCTGCAGTGAGAAACAAATCATTGCAAGTTCAAATAAAATGCTCTCCATGTTCAGGTCTGCCAGCGGAAGCCCTACAGCTGCCATACTGGCTTTGCCCTCATGACACTCTCTCCGCGGGAGGGGCGAGAGGGGGAGAGAGAAACAGCAGGAGCCAGGGGTGGTCTTCCAGCTCTTGTGTTGTCTGCCACTGAGAAACCCCAAATAGTTTAGCGTCCATCTGGCTGATTCAAGGAGAAAACACTGAGACCATGAACTATTTTGAGAATGATGAGAATAAAGTACACTTCAGTCTCAGAAGAGGTTGGGAGGTAGCTAAATGAAGTGATGAGCAGCAGGATAAGCAGAAAGCAAATTGTATTCAATGACTTAAACCTACTGAGAACTTATTACACAAGGCAGGTCCATTTACTACTAAGGAAACTAAAGCTTGGAGCTGTGAAGCCACATTCCAAACATCCCAGGATTGTCCATGGAAACCCCAGGACTCACACCGAGGCTGACTCACTACAGAGTCAGACAGTGGCCTTAACTCCATGCCACACAGCTCTGTACAGGGCTCACTTCTAACTGCAACTATATATGTTTCTTTAGGCCTTTCTCTTCCTCGCGGTCTTCATCACATCGGGGTCGCTGATGTGCTCTTGACCCAATCTTGAGGCACAGAAACAATGACATATATTTCTAAAGGCCATCCAGCTGTCTGGGTGGAGGCTGGAGGCATCAAACCATGGATCACAGGGCAATGCAGAGGGCAATGCAGAGAGCATGGGCATTGCAGCGTAGTATCCTTCCATTTACTCCTCTTGGGGAAGTCTGCTGGGGGAAAGTTGAGTTCTTGAATCAAGGGGATAAACTAGCAAATTCCACTGTGGGTTGCTCACACCTCCATAGTTTTGTTATTATGGTTGTTGTTCGATATATGACACATTGTTTTGAGAACCTACACCAACAGAAGCAAAAATTATGTAAAAGGCAGAGTCCCTGGCCAGGACTTAAATTCTACATTGGGAGCATGCTGTCAGGGTCCTTCTGGGGACACAAATTCTCTGTAGCTCCCCAACCCTCTTGACTCATTTCACAGATGCAGTGCTAATGGTAAAAATGGAGGAACTTCAAAATGACTGATAACCATTTTGTTCTACCTATGGTTAAAAATTACTCTTTCGCCTCAGAAAGGAAACTAGGATTGACTCAGCAGGGCCAACGCGTAGCTCCCTGTGCTAGGCGATTTGTTCACACCCTAGCTTACTGATTTCTCACAACCACTTTTTGAGGTACCACACACCTACCTTCCAGCTGATGGAACTGAAGTTACAGTGATCGGTTTGCCCAGGGCCAGGCCCTAGGTGGTTGTACAGGGACGCACGCCTACATTCTCATGACATTCACAATCAGTACTATTTTTTCTATGCTCTTCTTGGCCTCTCAAGATCCTCAAGGATTAAGATCCTTGCCACACCTCTGGGTCATCATTGTAACCTGGAGCAGTCATAGTTCCATGGAGTAGAAGGTACAGAGTATTGAGCTGGGAAATTGTTCCAAGATCAATGTAAATTCCAGAAGTTAATGCTTTGTCAAAACTCCTTAACTAAGTGGTTTACCTCTCCTCTGTCTCTCTCCCCTAAAGCAGACATAGAGAAAAATCATTCTGATTACTTGAAGGTTGATTAGTTGATGAGCTGGTCGGTTGGTTGATTCCAGATTTCCAGAGACTTAAAAGAGAAGCATTTTGTGTCAAAATAAACTTTCGTGGATAATGTCTACTTGGGAAAGGATCTCAGATGAGCAGACGTAATGTGCTCGTGGATGGGTCCACCTCTGGAAACACAGGGTGGAGTGGAAAGGGAAGGAGCTTGGGAGTCATCCAGACCCAAATGAGAATCCTGGCTCCCCAACTGGGGAAAGTGGAGGAAGTCATTTTCCTTCTCTAAGGCTCAGTGTCTTCATCTTTAAAATCAAAATGATGCCACCAACCCCAAAAGGGCAAGATGAGGAACAAATGAGATGATCTACATGAAAAGCCACCATCGCACCCGGCACAATGGACACTCATTCAGGAAAGTGGAGCTTCTTTCCCAGTCCTTTCTGTCTACCTCTTCAACGTCCTTGAAGGAGATGGGATGAGGGCACGAGTAGCGCCCCCTGCTGGTTGAGTGCAGAGTCCATCTAAGGAAAAAAGGAGGCATCCACTTTTGGGATTCTCACCTTCTGCAACTTTAACTGGCTGGAGGAAGAGGTAATTCATACTTTTGCCATTTATCCCTGGGTACCCCGGTGTTGGTGGCCAGGAAGGTGGCATTTCAAACAAAGGATGTCTGATAATTGCAAGGCCAGATGATTCCTTTACTACTATTTGGTGTGTTGTGTAACAGATCTCCATATTGCGCCATTCAGAGTCTCTCACAACTGCCTGAATCCCACAGATGGCGTCTCTGCTTTCATCCCGCCCTACTTTCCCAGAATTTCTACATCTCCAGAGCCATTACCGCCTCCTGACTCTCTCACACTTATCCTATTATGCTATTATCCTGCACCCAGCACTGGCTGCTTTATTTTCTACTTTCTGCCACAATATTATGGGGCCTGAGTTGCCGACTCTCAGATAGTGTCTGTCTGCTTGCTGTTTGTGCACTCCGCTGGGGAAAAGGGAGGTGTGGAACATCCATTTGTGTACATGTTGGGCGAGAGACAATGCCAAAGCATTTCAGCGAGCAGAAAGCATCCTAACGGGGATGTCGCAGGCGGAGGAAGGGGTTGCCTGTTCCCGCTAAAATAATTAAACCCCATCATTTCAAGTCACTCCAACACCCTGTAACATATACAATCCGAACGACAAGGGAAGATGAGCAGCTAGCTGGTAAATTATCTTTACATTTGTTCCCCTTTAAGAAAATAAAACACACAAAAAAAATTTTTTTAATCACTTTACAGTATTAACTGTTTCAAGTGGCTCCTACACAGAATTCTCTACCTCCATGACAGCTCCTTCTCTGTGTTGATGGAATAGGCTAGAACCTGAGAGTTGTTCAGATCCAGTGCTAGGTTCAACACTTGGATTTCCAAATCCTAGTTGTATCACCCGGGCTATCATCTTCATGCTGCAACCAACTTGGCAAGTGACTCGGTTCTTTGAGCTTCTATTTCCTCGTCTATTATATGGGAATGACACTGCGTACCTGGCCTGGTTTGGGGGGAAGATAACTGAAGAATGGGGAAGCTGGTGATATTGTGCCCACGATCAGAGGAACTGAGACTTATTTATCCTGCTTCCTTCTTTAACACTCAAACACGCCATCAACCCACACACGGCTCTCTCCCGTAATTCCAGTGGCCAAGCTTCCTAGGTAAACTGGTTTCCATGGGGCTGGATTCATTCCCTCTTACTCAACCCAGGGACTTAGAATAAGGGCTTAACAAATATTAGTGGAATTAGGGACAAGTGGAATTACAAACCTACAGAACAATTGGCGAGTTCAAAGGAAGAGAGGATCACAGTTTCTTTGAATTAGATTCTTTTCAGCCATACCCTTACAGATCACCATTCTTAAAAAAATGATCATGCTTCCATCTGACATACAAAAAATAAAGAGAGACAGAGACAGAGAAAGGAAGAAAGATGGAGGGAGGGCCGGAGGGAGGGCAGAGGAAGAAAGGGAGGGAAGAAAAAAAGAAAGAAGACGACACCTGGGAGCTTCCTATGTCAAACAACAGTCCCTGACTACCCATCTGAAGCAGAATGCTCATAGAATACAAATCAACTTCACTACTAGCTACTCCTAAAGGATAATTAAGAAGTACAATGTGATTTGGGAAAGGAGGGAGGAGAGAATCCCTAACTCCCACGGCTAACCAGAAATGACTTAAATCCTCTGACATGTTATATTATCGGTGTTACTATCCCATCCCAGCGATGAGACAGATGGAAAGCAACAGTGGATCTTTTATGGAGTCCCAGAGATCATCATCAGACATCGTCTTTCTTTACTGAGCACCTACTATGTGTTTATAGCTCAGCCGCCCAGAAACTAATTCAGATCAGCTTAGCCCCAGTGGGATAAAGTTTGAGCCATGCATGATAAAGCTTGAATTAAATGCTTATTTAGAAGGAAGGAACAAGCAAGCTGCCTCAAAAAGAAGGAAAAGGGCACCGGCCCCCATCCTGGGAGGGACAACGTCTAGACCTCCCCTCAAAGAAAGTCTTATATGCGGACCCAGGTGCTGCTGAGGGGGGCCTGGCAGGGTGGTGGGGGATGAAAGGCTTTCTGGAGGCCCTCTGACCCCAGCCGTCCCACGGGAAATGAGCGAGGAGGCTGCTGGCTGGCAGACAAGCAGGTGTGCCCTTAAGAAGCCATGGAGATTAGCTGGGGCTTATCCAAACCTCTGCAGGAGGCAAATCTCTCCTGGCTCTCTCAGGAGACCTCAGCCCTCCTCTGGCATCAAATAAGCCAGATGCAGAATGGACTTCAACTTGGCCTTTGTGAGTCCCGGGCCCCAGAGCAGGAATCTGGACACCATGACACTCACCAGATCCCCCATTGAGAATGGGTTTCTAAACAATACATTTAGAAAAAGGAAAAGGGAGCAAAGGAAATGACCACAAGTTGGAATCACAAACAAACGAAGCTTCACTTATACTTGCATCTTTGTCTTTGGGGCAGTCTTTATGCCGCATCCACCAAACCCAACCCATCCCCGGCCCCACATTTGACAATTTGACCATAAGTTTCTTTTTTCTCTAGAAAATATGGATTCTTGGGAAAGTAGCTGTTATCTGCTCTTCGGCAAAGGTAAAAGCCAGAAGGCTCAAAGATTGAGAGCCTCATTCTCAGGAGCCCAAAGGAAAGCAAATTAGCAACATAAGCATTGGAAGGAGGGTAAGAGGGGTTCCCATCAGTGCAGAATACATCCATTTAATTCCACGCCAAGGTCCAATGATGTGGGGGAAAGAACACTGGCTTTAGAGTCAGCAGATATGCATTAGAATCCTGATTCTGCTGTGTACAAGCTGTGTGACTCTGAACAAGTCACCTAACCTCTCTGAGCATTGATTTTCCCATCCTAAGGAGAGCATTAAACAGAATAATTGTACAAGCAGCTGGCAGAGTACCTTACATATAAAAGGTGCTCAATAAACTTAGTCCCTTCCACTCTTCCCTCTTTCAACAACCCAATTCACTACATAAAACAGTAGATAAAATCCCTACTATTTCACACTTGTTGAAACCCATTCCTAGGGAGGGTCAGTCACTTGACCAAATCTCACCTAGATGGAAAGAGTAGAGATCAGAATCCAGATTTCTCCAATGCCCTTGCTAGGTCTTGCTGTTTGACAGGCACCATAAAGATGACCCAGTGCCCAGTCTCAGAAAGGTCCAAACATGGGTGTGGCAGAGGGGAGACATCAGCATCCAATGCTGGTACATACCAGGGAGGCCGGAGCTGTAACTGTCTCTCAAACATGCCTGAAATTCACTAGGAAACATGTGGGATGTATGGGATTTGGGGGAGGGGGCGGGAGGAGGAGTGGTCTTCACAGCTTTAACTAACAGTGTAACCAAGAGCCCTCTTATCTTTTAACTGGTTGTGCCACACACACACCCAAGTACAAGACCACTGGCTCTGGAATGTCTGAAATGGGGAGATGTCCTTGACGCAATGACAACAACAATAATGGAACTTTTTTTCCTCAATTCACCACCTTCCCTGCCAGTGCATGCCAGGCCAGCAGGAATGTCACTTTGGACTGTGGGTACTGCCTCCTCTCCACCTGACTCTCAGATCATCTCTGGGGCAGAAAGGTTCTCTGCAACCCAGACTGCGGTCCATCTTGTCTTGGTTTCTTCCCAAAGGTAGTTAAATTTCTGTTTCTGTTTTAAATGCCCTACCACCTGTACCTAAACGGATAATTTTAGAACCAGGACTCTCACATGCGTTCTCTTGTTTTAAAAATGAAGGAACTGAAGGAAGCTCAGAGATGTGGATAACTTTTCCCAGGTCATGAAGCTAACTGGGTCAGTGCTGTGTAGATTCAGTGCCTGTCCACTCCACTGACTGACCCAGGGTTTGGGGACCCAGGTAGATGAAAGAAACAATCTCTTTGCACAGTTTCATCAGTCTAGAGATAACAGAGCTCCTGAGAAAGGCATTCAAGGTCAAGTGTGATAAGAACACAACCCAAATAATTGTCAAATATTCCATTAAATATCCTCAAGGAAAAAGTAAATAAATAAAATACCAAAAAGCCCTTGCAAGAAGTACTACTTTTTTAATTTAGAGAATTCTTTGTGGGTCCTGAAGGCAGTGTGCTATAATTGTTATGGAGAAGTTAAATCACTATAAATACATTCTTTGCTTTTGTCTCATTGTGTCTGAAAAAGTTGTTTCTTTCAGCTATAATTTACTGATCAACTACTCTGTTCCAGGTATATCCTAAGGCCAAGAATATGCAGATGGAGAGCCATAGCCTCTGCGCTCAAGAAACTATCTGAGGAAGGGTGAAAACAGGTACTACATAAAATAAATCAAAGACCTAAATGTAGGGCCTCAAGCTGTAAAACACTTCAGAGAAAATATAAGGAAAACTTTCATGATGTTGGATTTGGCAATGATTTCTTGGACGTAGCAATAAAAGCCAAGCAGAAAAAGGAAAAAGAAAAAAAAAAAGATAAATCGGGCTACATCAAAATTTAAAACCTCTGTGCATTAAATGACATGATCGGCAAAAAGGCAACCCCTGAATGGAAGAAATTATTTGCAAATCATCTATCTGATGAGGGATCTCAAATCGATGAAAAACTCCTACAACTCAAAAAAAAAAAAAAAAACCACAAGTAACTTGATTCAAAAATGGGCAAAGGACTTGAATTTTGGCAAAGAAGGCATACAAATGGCCAGTAAGAATGTGAAAATATCACCACTCCTCAGGGAAATGCAAAACTTACACCACAATGAAATATGACCTCCCTCTCCTTGAGATAGTTGCTACCCAAAGCAGAAAATAGGCATTGAAGGTATGGAAACTTGGAAGCCATGTGCCCTGTTGGTGGAATGTAAAATGGGATTGCCAGTGTGGAAAATAGTTTGGTGGTGCCTTCAATACTTAGAAACAGAGCTACACTTTGATTCTGCATTCGCACTTGTGGGTATGTATCCAAAAGAATTGAAAGCAGGGTCTTGAAGAGATATTTGTACATCTGTGTTCATAGCAGACTTATTCACGGGATCCAAAAAGTGGAAGTGACCCAAGTGTCCATTGACAGATGAATGGATAAGTAAAATGTGGTCTATACATACCATGGAATATTACTCGGCCTTACAAAAGAATTAAATCCTCATACATGCTACACTTTGGATGGACTAGAGAACATTATGTGAAGTGGCAGAAGCCAGTTACAACACAACAAACTGTGAAGACAAATAGTATATGATTTCACTTGTATCTGGAATCTAAAAAACAAAACAAATGAACAGACAAAAAAGACAGAAACAGATTCATAAGCACTGAGAACAAACCGGCAGTTTTCAAGGGGAAGGAAAATTAGGAGGTGGGGCTGATATCAGGGAAGGAGAGGCAGAGGTACAAACTTCCAATTATAAGTCACAGGGATGAAAAGCACAGCATAGGAAACATAGTCAGTAATATTGTAATAACTTTGTTAAAAATGATTAAGATAGTAATTTTTATGCTGTGTATATTTGCTAAAAATTTTTTTTAAAAAATAAGACAAGAAATACGGGCACTGTCACAACCATCAGTGAACTTAGCAGGAGCGAATGGAAATCTCTAGTACCCCAGCAAACACTACAAAGGACCGTGAAGCCCCTATAAAATGACCAACAAAGAAATGCTAAGATTCTGTGTGAAAACATGTATCCTGAGAGGAGAAAAGGGAAAGCCTTGCTGAAGATGGTGAACTCTGGACCCCAACTGAGTCTTTCTCACAAGACCGTAAGCCTCACCACATGTTCATAAAACCGATAATGTTAAATTTCTCCACCCACAGTTAGACATTGCTTGAGGCACCATCTTGATAGAAGAGACATATCAGAACAACCTAAAAATTTCTAAATCGTTAACCTTGGCTTGTGACTGTTAAGAGGTTTTGCTTCATTTCTTTAGGCAGGGGCAATGGGTAGAGAGGAGCCCTCTGTAGTGATCGATATATTTTTGAAACAAAACATTAAGCTCTCAAGGAAGGACTTACCAGTTGACTTCATCTGACCAATAGTCTAGATCTTGGTTCCCCTTCCACAGAGCAGATCTCCTGGAGCATCACAGTCTTGGACAGACTGGAACAACGGAAGGTGAAACAGCAGCATCTTTACTGAGAGGGAAGACAAGAAAGACCAGTTACTGAAGGTAAAGGGAGAATAATTTCCCCATGGTCCCAACACTTAGATACCTCACTCAGCTTACGGGTGCCCTTCAAACACCATGCCTCTCTCCTTAGCATTTAATGAGCTCCCTTTCCATGTGTCTGTGGGCTCACTGTTGTGCTAAGGCTGGGGGTGTTTGGAGATGTGGTGCAGCCCCTCCACTCAGCAATGTCCCATCCTAGGGGTGAGAAAGCATGAAAGCCTGAACTATGTTGTCAGAACGTAGAATGTCTTGTGGTTCTGTGCAGAAACTAAAGGAAGCGCACCTGCCTCCCCTCCCGCCACTGTCAGCCGAGAAAGCTGGAGCCCAGAGGAAGGAAAGGTTCAACAGGGAGTGCCTCCTGACTCTCTTGGCCCAATGAGGTGGCTTTCTCAAACCCACGCGCCCTCTCATTACACGCCCAGTCTCTTCCGGACTTGGTTAGAGCCCGCTGATGAGTCTGAGAGCACAGGACTCCATCCCTATCCTTGCTGGTAGCCTCCCAGCAACAAGACACTCCCCATCCCTGGGCCGCGGAACACGCAACCACACAGGTGAAAAGGCAAGTGGCCAGCGAATGCCCATGTCAAGCCCGTCAGCACCATGGTCCGAAATGCAAGGTTGGCAGCAGTCTTCACGAACTAAATACAACGCATCACCGTGATCCCAGAGCTCTGCTAGACCTCCCTGCCTGACCTGCTGGGTCAGCCTCACCCCCGCGCGTTTCAGACACCCAAACAAATTAGCGCATGCTCCCTGATGACGCAAACCTCCGTGTGCGCGTGCGCATGCGCACGTGTGTGTTTCGAAGCTTCCGTGCCACTGCACGATCCTGGGTTGAACATTCATCAGCCCTCCACTGACCTAGAAGGGGGAGGCGCCATCAGTCGGCCCCTGAGCATCTGCATCCGCTAGTTCTAAAGTCAGCCTCTCGCCTGTGGAACGTATTTAAACCTCAGTGAAGGGCCCTCACTGTCTTTTGTACTGGATCCATCCACCAGGCTGAATGAAGCTTTTAGAACCAGCAAGGACCAGATGGCCCTCCAAGATCATTTCTGAATGTTTCCATCTGAGTCATTTGTATGCGGAAGTCTTCACAAAATAGCAATCTGGGTAGCAGGCTCCAGGCTGAGTCCAGCTTTCCAGACAGCCCATCTTTGCCTACAATTGAGAAGACAAGCACAATATTGTAGGGTTCCACAAAAATATTACAGCATTTATCTATATGTGTAGCATCAAATACACGAAGTGTCCCTGTCAGGCTGTCACTACAATGGTAGTGTGCCACAGCTACCTCCTTCCCCGACTTACTTGTCTTTCTCCCACTGCACCTACCCCTTCTCCCCCTGCGCAGGCTGAAAGCCAGCTTTGCCTATCAGCCAGCAGAGGGTACTGCAGCACTGGGGCAAGAATCCGATTCCCGATTCTGGGCCAATCCAGAGCTCCGAGAGATTAAGACTCCTGAAGATAGGCTCTTATCACCTGCTTATCACCTTATCACAGCCTTATCGCCTGCTGGGAGCTCCCAGCCAGAAAGCCGGGTTTGGGTGAAAGATATGGAGCCAGCAGGGCACTGGCAGACGGGCCTGCTCATCTGAGGGAGAGGGAAGGCAGCAAGTATGAGCACAGCATCAGGAGTCCCAGGATAGGGCCCACTGGGGTTCCTAAGTGGAAGGCAAATCCATATGAAGGGGGTCAAATTCCCCCAGCCTGGGGAATCTACCCTAGAGAAGAGGAAACTTAGGCTCATGCAAACACTCATACAGAGATATTTATGGCAGCTCTGCTGGTCATCATCCCAAACTGGAAACGATCCAAATGTCCTACTACCACTGAACGTAGAAACCAAATGTGGTGTTATCCATACAACAGAAAACCACTCAGCATTTAAAAAAAAAAAAAGGTAAATTATGGATACATACAGTAATGTGGATGAACCCCCAAAAACATTATGTTGAAGGAATGAAGCCATTCTCAAAAATTCCATTTGCATGATGACATTTATACAAGATTTTCAATATCTCAGCATTGTCAGGGACCAGGGGTGAGGGCAGAGTATGACACAAAGGAATAGCATGAAAGAATGTTTTGGAGTTGAAACATTCTGGATCTTGCCTTTGGTGATGATTACATGAATTTATGGCTGTGTCAGAATTCATAGAACTGTATACTCAGGTCAGATTCATGGTATGTTCATTAAAAACAAAAATTTTAAAAGAAAAAAATGTATTAAAAAATCAAAGGGATATAACGTGAGGGGCAGGATGGAATACGCAGATGAAGAGTGAAATCAACGAATGGTCATCATCAAGAATGTATAGTTGGGGTAAAGCACAGAAGGCCAGAGCAGAGCCCAGCCAGGAGGACAAGCTGATGGAGATGGGCCCAGAAGATCAGGCTGATGGGACAGAGAGGCCATCTGGACCCTCGTGGTGTTGGTTGAGCAAGGAGTCTGTCACTCAATGTTCACGCAGCTCCAGAGACTCTGCTCACCCTTAAGAACTGATATTCACGGTAATGTGGAGCAGGCTCGAGTTATTTCTACACTTCCTTGCTGAGAAGAAGGGGCTCATCAGCTTTGGGCAGGGCTTTCGTTGAGAAGGGGTAAGTGACAAACAAAAGCTAGACAAATCTAATCTAATCTTCTCATTTACAGATGAGGAATCTGGGAGAACCCCCAAATCTCACTGCCCTCTAGTGCCCTCAGAGGTCCTGGATCCCAGCTGTGGACCCTTTCCGCCATGAATCACACCATTCCCTTGTTAGTTCTCCAGCCTGGGGACAGTATTGCTCCGTATCTGTTTTGGGCAGGGGAGACTATGTTTTTCCATTTAAAAAACAGCAGAACAAAGGTGACACCATAGCATCCGATCACAACACATTGAAACATTTACTACCTTCCTTAACCTTTTACTTGCTGTTCTCTTCTCAAATGAATTGCTCACTAAATCCCATGTCTGATCTTGTGTCATCCTTCTCTTATTCAAGCCATTAAATACAATGATTAGACTGGATGATTAAAAGATAGTCAAAGATCTTACATATCAAATAACCTATATCCTATCCACATGTCTCATTTCCACCTAACTCTGTAGAGCTCAGAGGAGGGAGGACAGCCTCACACTTTGAGCTTATGATTCTTGGATTCAGTGGTATTCGAGATAAGCTGGAGTTGAAGAAAGAGTGGATTGGAGGTCCTGATTCACTCCGCTGATAGGAGATGTGAGATTTTATGATATGATATGTGACATGGATGTGAAATTCTAGGTAAGTTACTTCCTCTCCCAAGACTTAACTTGCTCCCTTATAATGTGAGCTGAGTTAGAAAATCATCATGGTACTTTCTGGTTCTACAATGCTACGTTCCATGTTTAGCCTTAAGTATAAATCGTAAATAATTAAATCAATGTACAAAAATTTGAGAAGTTTAATTTAGCAAATAGTTATTGAGGGGTCTACTCTATTTTCAGGCTACATGCTAGCCAGGAGGTATTTAAGAATATGTAAGAAATGAACCCTGACTTTAAGGGCACACAGCCTAATGGATCAGAACAAGACTCTAGATTTAAAGGCTCCAGAGTCAAGGCACAGTTTCTCCTATAACCATCTGGGTCATCTGTTTAACCTCTCTGAACCTATTTCTTCACCTATAAATTGCAAATTATAATGGCTCCAGTTATGAGTGAGAAAAAAATGAGAGTATATTAAGTTTTGTTATTAAGCCATTTATATTACTGTTCTACCCTCTTGAAACAGCATTTTTCTTTCTCCCTCCCATACTTTTTTTTGCAAATGATCTCCATTTTTTAATCTCCTTTCTTGAAATTGAATTTTCTATTAATGGTTTGAGATGCAACTCAAGTTCTACTTCTCCATGAAGACTTATCCATCTGTTCCAGCCAATACAGATCTCCCTGTCTCTGGGTTTTTGTTGCCTTTTTAAAATATTAAAACATTTCTTATTGCTTCATAATTGACTCAGGTATGAATGGTTGTAAGCTTTTTGAACTCCAGCTTCTTCAGCCCACAGGGACCTCAGATTCTACAGGTATCAAGTTGAACCCATGATCTTGTCCAAAGATGCCACTCCTCTCCTTGGGTTCATTCAATTCATCGTTTCTCAACTGTTTATACTAAATACTCAAGTATTTATCATGTTTCCTCTCCAACATACCCACCTCCAATCCATCCTATTAATTCCAATGTATGTGCATTGCTCTGATCATCCTCTCTCATCTCCATGAGCATCTCTTGACTGGGTTAATGCAATGGTGGAAGGCAGGATGTCTTAGTATCATCTATCAAGTTTTTCAAAATATCCTTGTTAACCTTCCCATCACCCTGTATCAGAGCAGAAACTTGGCTGAGGTGAGAGAAAAAGCCTGTGTATTTTGCAAAAGCTTCCCAGATTTTTCTGATATATTGCCCATCACTGTTGAGCACCATCTTAAACTTCCTCCTTCCCAATCCTTTCTTCCTCTACTGACCAAATTACTTTTTGAAATTTCCAGTAATAACAGCTCCTCGCTGCCTTTCAGGAACAAACAACAGATTCTTTAACCTGGCTCTCACATGGCTCCAGGCCACCTTCCTGACCTGACTTCCTCCAAGTTCTTCCATGCCCAGTAGGTTCCAGACAAACAAACCAGACCTTGTTTTCCTAGACACACCATACCCTTTCATAACCCCTTCCCTGATTCACATTTTACCTTGGAATTCCCTTCTGTTCTAATCTCATTGACCCTACCTGAAAAAATGCCACTTAACTTTCAATGCTCAAACCAATGCCACCTCCTCCATGAAGTCTACCCTACTTCCTTCCCCTTTCCAGGCAAAATTAGCTGTTCCCTCCTCTAGACCTTCATATCATTCTATTCACAGTGTTAATCCACTCACCAACAGTTTGGGTAGGCTAACTTCCTTGACTCCCTCCAAAAAGCTACAGGTCTTTTTGGTTTCCTAAATAATTATTTAACTCTGATACAGTTACAGCCTATTACACTCTGTGTGTGTGTGTGTGTGTGTGTGTGTAAGTATGTGTTGAGTTTCCTGACCCATTTATCTACCAAGTTCTACTAAATTAAACCGTGATCTCCTCAAAGATAGATGCCATCTTATCGTTCATTGAATCCCTAGCACCAAGTAAGGGTGCAGAATTTTAGCGGCCACTAAATAAATAAATCTTTGGTCAAAAATCAAATTAGGCATCATCCCCTAGTCAGCCTTCCCAGCTCTAAGAAGTGGTAATGCCTTTTTTCACCACAGCACACTGCATATACCACTTTGTACCAAAATTATCTGTTAAACAGTCCATGTCCTTAACTAAGACTGTAACTTCATTAGGGGTATGAGCCATAATTTTTCTCTTTCTTACCCATGGCAATGGCACAGTGTCTGACAAATAACGCCACTCACCAATGTTCTAGAACAACTAAACTGAATGCACTGTTGTTTCTTTGCAGGGATCTCCACTGTCTCTTTTACCACTCTTATATTTTGACACCTCCAGCCTTGGACTGAGAACAAGCATTTAGCAAATATTTGTCAATTGACATAGTCATATGGAATGTTCCTGAATAAGTTGAGAGGATTCAGTGCCCTTCTCAGTTGTGTTTCCAGGAAAGGACAGATTGACTCTTTCAGGGCTGTCACCCCAACTCTAGCCGTTGTCCTCCCTGGTATTTCAAGTTAAGTCACCAAAACCAAGGATCTGTCATTGTTCTAATTTCTAGCTTATTTATCTGGCCAAATACCAGGCATTTTGCTCCTCTCAATATATTCACCAGATTGGCATGTGTCATATAACGTTGTCCAGGAGTAGAAAAGAAAAAAAAAATGGAGGGGACCCATTTTTGTCCCAATATATTCACCAGATTGGCATGTGTCATATAACGTTGTCCAGGAGTAGAAAAGAAAAAAAAAATGGAGGGGACACAGAAATAAAATTCTCAGGAAAATTCAAAATAATGCCTACTTATGTGACAAGTTCAAAGCTGAGGATTGGATCACTGGTTAATGTGTTCATAATACACAGGCCTACTGGATAATGAAAACTTTTAACATTACTTTATCCACAAGTGAAGAGTTTTGAAATTTTGAAATATGTGAAATTTTGTTTTTAAAAATTACACCAAAATATCAAGATATTTATGGGCATACACTCAATCACAACTTATTATTAAAAGCTTTGAAAACAATGTGTGGTATGTTTTCCTTTACACAATAATAATAATTACCATAGTTTTAAAAAAGCATAAACATGATGAAGTCTCTCTTTTTCTCCATATTTAAGTAAAATAACACAAATACCCTTTTAGAAGTTTATAAATTGCCCAAACATTTTGAAAGCTTAGGCACAATCAGCTGAAACCTTCATATAAAACACTGTTAGCTAGTGAGCAACCCCCAAGAAACCATGTTCCTAGAAGTTGGAAAGTAGCACCAACTAGAGTTAAGTAAAAAGAACAAGTTCAACATTGGTCATAGCACACAGACTGGGAGGAGGGACAGAAAGCGTGGTTGCCATGAAAATAGGAGTTTCTTTCCAGATAGGTTTGTATGTGAAATTACTCAGAGGCATAAATAAATAAATAAATAAATAAATAAATGAATGAATGAATGACTCTGCCCTTCTTATTTAAGATAAAAGGCAGAGGGATATTGGTGAACTTGAATTCACATTGTATGATTTTATTTAAAAGTCCCCAAAGTCATGATTACTCTCAATTTCTACGATCGAGGATAGATGATTGCCTTTCTACAGTGAGGTCATTTGTATGATTAGGCATAATGCAGTATTTTAAGGCTCCATCAAGAAGAATGAAACGAAGTCAAGAATTGAGGCCCTGGTTCAGATTCGTCTTACAAAATCTGATACCAGAAAAAAAGAGGAGTCTGGACTTGAGTGATTCTTTTTTTTTTTTTTAAGATTTATTTATTTATTTATTTATTTGATAGACAGAGATCACAAGTAAGCAGAGAGGCAGAGAGAGAGAGAGGAGGAAGCAGGCTGTCCGCAGAGCAGAGAGCCCAATGCGGGGCTTGATCCCAAGACCCTGGGATCACGACCCGAGCAGAAGGCAGGGCTTTAACCCACTGAGCCACCCAGGTGCCCCTACACTTGAATGATTCTGATTATCCATGCCACCAAATTTCATTGGTATAAAATGAAGTGATGTGGGATATCCAAAATAACTAGTCCTCGTTAGGGAAGGATGGGCCCTGGTGACGATCACCACACTGAGTTGCCATTTAAGGTCATTTCCCAGATGAGCAAGTAGTTGTGGGGGTGGGGGGGAGGGGTAGGTAGAAACCATTTTGAGAAGATTCAATGTATCACATATCATCCATCCTAATGTCTGCATGTTCTGCTTTGTTAATGCTTTATATAAAAAGAAAGGAAAGTTCAAAACTATCCTAAATGTCTCCAATGTGCAGAAATATTGATTCTCATTACCAGAGAATAGGTTCCTGAAACCAGCAAAGTGCATCTTATTGAAACAACTTTCCTCTTCAACTGTCAGTTTTTAAGGGAAGGCTAGGATCCTATTAACCAGCCCGGAGTTGCTCTGAGATGTCAAGAGTAACAATGGAAAGTGAAGAACATTGGCACAAGGAGCTAAATAAGAAAACTTAGATCTTCACTTTGGTCCACTGATCTAGCACCATGGGTTTCCCAGCACTGGGCAAGCCAAAACTCTCTCTGGTCCTCAGTATCCCCTTATGTATGTCAGGGAGAGAAAAGCCACTCCTTTCAAGAGTATGAAGACAAATGAGATTGTGATGATCAAACGACTTGAGCATTTGGGGGGCGGGAAAGTTTTGCAACAAAGACAGTAAGTGGTTTCCTTAAGAGGTTAAGCAATGTGAATAAATTACATTTATTCTATGAGTTCTTGGATGCTTGGGTGACCTGGTTTCACTGGGCAAATGGCACTGGTGTTTCCTGTCTGGCTGTATTTTAGTCTTACCTTGCCAGTCACTGGAGTTGAAGAGGGAAAGATGAGAGGGCCCAAAGGGACAGGGACTTGTAAAAGGGATTGAAGAATGTTAGAGACCCCTTACAATATCACTAACTATTTGAAGGATGGCTAATCTGAGACATCCCTTTTAATATCCTCCCACAAACTTTCAAGCAATAGTCCTGGAGTAGGCATTTTATGGATTGCATTTTCATGGATAGGTATATATAATATTACATATTCTTTTCTCATCCTTCCAGATCTGCTCTCAGAGAAGTGGGTAGAGGAGGGATTTTCTCCACATCATCAGTGTTTCTTTTGCATAGAACTTCACATTAAATGAATGTGGGAGAGGGGCAGGGAAAAGCCCTGGATTGCCACATAACTTCTCCTGGAATATTCTTAGGATTCTTACGCTGTGCTTAAGATGTCAACTGTCAAAATAATATAATTATTTTTCAAGGAAATCCCAAACATCTGCAGTTATCCTAGCAAGTCTGCATAAATGAAATAGTACACACCTCCTTCCCACCCCCAAAAAATAAATCTGGGGAGAAAACAGAGTTCAGTTAAAGCATCCTTTGTTAATGGCATCCTCATTCTCCACATTTGCTTATTTTTAAACCCAACTCCTGAACATAAAACATCGTATCCAAATGCCACTTCTTGGCTAATGTAACAAACCATTAGGACCTTTCTAGTTGCTTCCCAAAATGCAACAAGAACAGTTTGTCATGCTGGTTGATTAGCCTGGTAGAAAGTCTTCATCTTGCTATCATGTTCTATGCTTCTTATGAGCACTTAGAGTCTATGTCACAAAGGAAGTTAAATGAGCAATTTGATCTCTGAAGGCCTCATACAGTTAGGTAGAAGAAGGTGTGCTATTCATTCAGAAAGGGTTAGTACAACTGTCCTCCAAACTTAGAAAAAATAAATCCAGAAGGAATTAAAAGGTGGTGACCCTGAGAGGTGTGTCTGCAACTTAACTGTAGAGTCTCCATGAACGATGTGCTTTTGGAAAAAAAAAAAAAAAAAGTTTTCGGTTGAATTAAGATGTTTGGAATTAATGAGTGGATTGAACATGGTTTAGCACTTTGGGCCACCCCCTATCATTTTAATGGTTATGTTAAGTCAACCTAAGGGTCTACGGGCAAATAGAAGCAGAACAGCTACATCCACTTCTATCATTTACACACACATCTGTGTGATCTTTTGCTTGATTCATAGTAAGGTGTTCTTCCAAAATGCCAAAAGATACTATTCTTCCCTTTGTTTTTTAAAGATTTGTATTTTTAAAGACCAGAAGATAAAAGGCACAAATAATATTTTAACCACATTGCATTCAAAATATAAAATATTGGGACGCCTGGGTGGCTCAGTTGGTTAAGCAGCTGCCTTCGGCTCAGGTCATGATCCCAGCGTCCCGGGATCGAGTCCCACATCGGGTTCCTTGTTCAGCAGGGAGCCTGCTTCTCCCTCTGCCTCTGCCTGCCACTCTCTCTGCCTGTGCTTACTCTGTCAAATAAATAAATAAAATCTTTAAAAAACAAAATGTAAAATATTAAAGATGGAGTTTTCATTTTTTCAGAAATGTCGAGGTTAGGTTTTTTGGAACATTTTGCAAGTTTTGGATCTACTGGAATAACTCTCGACAGTTGTGTAAAATATTTGGATTAATGGTTGAACTTGAACTTGTGCCTTTAAAATATCTGGGGATTGACCTTGGCCACAAGAGCAGTTGTTCCTTTCAAGTTGATCCAGCAGAAATTAAATATCTGCAGGGGGCACAGGCTGAAAGATGGGGTTCTCTCCAAGTCTGTTCTCCCATGGGACTAAGCGTTCCTTCCGGCTCCTTGGAGAACCACTGTTTGGAGTGCTGAAGGGACTTGTTTATAACACTTCCATCCTAGAGACCCTGAGCTTTTCATTAACCTCTTTGTCTTCGGCATTTTCAAGTGGAAATCCTAGCTGGCCTTGTGATAGTGCAGCCATTTGCCCCTCATTTCACATTTTGCCCCAGCAGATTGGTCAGAAGGTGGGAATCTCCATCCCTCTCAGCTCAAAACACTCTGAAGACCAACTTTCTCATACACAAAGGCTTTAGGAACATTTATTTAAATTTGACTCTTGAATCAATCCCAAGTGACTGCTCCTTGGCAAAAGATATGTAACTTTATCACAGATAAATTTTCCTTGCTCACAATTCCTGGCCCCGAGTTGCTGTAAGGATCATGTAGATGTGTGTTGGAAATTAAACAGTGAGCTACCAGGGTGGCCGCAATTAAATTCAGACTTGCATTCAAACCATGCCCTGTTCTGCATTTCTTCGAGAAGTTTGCTTTCTATAGACATTTCAAAATGTTCCTTCACAAAAGAAAGAGGCAGGGTGGCTGGGCCCAAGTCCCCTAAATCAGGGCAGTGAGAACAGAAAGGGAGGGGGATTTATTTGCAGGGTACCAAAGTAGCTGCTAATATACGGGATCCTCAGACTTCTAATTTAAGGTGTTTTCTTAGGGAGCCCAAAAGTTATTCTCCCCCACTTTCCCAGACAGACTACACCCATTATTTGGAAAAGAAAGAAATTATGAGCTCATATTGACCATCAATCCACCAGCATGCATTATAACATGGAATGGTTCCTTGAAAGAAACATTTTCTTCCTCTGCTTAAAATACATTTTAGAATTGAAATGCTGAATGTTAGCAACTTCTGATAACAGTGAAGAGTCCCAGGTTCATGTGAGAAGTTAGATGACTTAAGTGAGGGGGAGAAAGTGATCAATTTGGAATAATTTTCTATGGGAGTATAGATAGTACAATATTTAGAAAGAAGAAAACTATGGGGAATCAATTACAGACATGGTTTTTCCACACTGCAACTAAGTTTATAAAATTTGCAAGTTTGTTTGTTTTTTGGCAAAATTGCTTGAATATGGAATTCAAATTTAAATATGCTTTCTGGTTCTATGTTGAATCTAATCACTTTTATTCAGTTGAAGAAATAGACATTACATGAAGTTAAAGCTGCTGGAAAGAATTCCTAGCATTTTTATGCTTATGCCAAATGGCCATTTGAAATAC
Organism: Taxidea taxus jeffersonii; assembly: GCA_003697995.1. Lineage (NCBI taxonomy): Eukaryota > Metazoa > Chordata > Mammalia > Carnivora > Mustelidae > Taxidea > Taxidea taxus. The sequence continues at coordinate 57,728 of ML103497.1, read as the reverse complement.
TTGCCTAAAATTCTATTTGAGCATGTGCCTTTGTAACCTTTGAAAAGTTTGGGAGTTATCAGAGGAGTTGGCCTGCTCAGAACAGATAATCACTTTTGCATAAATGTCGCCCAAAAGAACAGGTCTCTGGTTAAGGTGCAAAATAACATAATCCTAAGATTTAGAGCCACACCAATGATGGTCAAAAGCATCTTTTTTTTTGTAATGTACATTGGAAAGTTACCACACACATATCACATACAAGCTTAAATGATCTGAAAAAGACAATCACCGATTTCAGACTGAACCAATTCCAACATCTGAGCAAATCACAAACAGCAGATCTGGCCTTGCTTAAATTTTTCCATCTCGTTGTTGAACTGAACAAAAATAAACAAATGGAAAGCCTGACAGATGAATACGACTTTTCTCATGATTTTTTAAAACCAAAAATGTAGCAGAAAACAAATACCACCCCCCGCCCAGAAGTCCTTGCAAAGAAACTGCCTTTGGCATCTAGTCTGGAGCAAACAGTCTCCCCAGACCACCCCCCTTGCACTCCCACTAGAGCCCTTCCACTCTTGCTTTATCTCCTAATTTCGTAGACTGGATCGCTGAGCTGTTTATCAAACAGCGTGCAATAAAAACGGCTTCACTCTACTACTCTGTGAACTCTTGCAATTTTTTCCCTCCTCCTGGACAGAGGCCACTAGTAAGGGAAAGCCTCAGAAAAGGAAAAAAAAAAAAAAGCAGATCAGTGAAAGCAAAGAAACAATAGCTGGCCATGGCTTTGACAATGCCTTCCCTCAACCCACTTTCTGCTCCCGCTGTGACACTTGCATTCAAGAGCAAGGGCGGCTGCCATCGGATGCATGGACAATGGACTGAGGAATACAAGGCAGGGGGGAAAAAAGGAAATCAGATGAATTCTGAGCTAAGATGGCAGGGCTCTCACCTTTTCCGTGTTTTTGCGAATAGTCTGGATGGAGGCGTCCCGCAGAGAAGAAATAAAAAGGGTGTCTGAATTGTTGGATGATGCTGAAGGCTTCTGCATTTTGCAAACGCATTTTAGAACTATTTGCAGCGGCATACTTGCTGCCAGCCATCTCTCTCTCTCTCTCTCTCTCTCTCTCTTCTGTTTTATGTCCTGCTATCTCCATCACACCTCCATTAGTATGAAGACTTTCTGCCTGTAAGTAAGTGAGAGTGTGCATTCCTTAGTGTTTGAATCAAGACCCACGTCCACATGCATTTCTAATCAAAGGAGCCTACAGCAGTTACTACAACTGTCAATTAGTCAGCAATAGCTGAGACCCTCAACGCCTCTGAAGGAACAAAGGTGGAAAGACATGCAAATACTCCAGCACCTAGATCACGCAACTTCCTTGCTACAAAGATCGGCACCTTTTGCTGGTTTTTACTGTTTTTTTGTTTCTTGTTTTTTTTTTGTTTTGTTTTGTTTTAGGGGGTTCTTTGTTTGTTTTTCTGTTTCACTCCTAAATCTATGTGATACTACAGGCTTCTAATGTATCCACCTGCATAATCAGGGATGGGAGTGCCTCTAGGTATATATGTTCCCTTGGCATCACCGAAATGCATTAAGCTGAACTTAAAGGAAATACCTGGGGACAAATCAGAGCTTATGGCATATTTGATCCAGGCTCCATTTTAACAACTGCAAGTGGAACTTAAATTAAGTATACGGTAGAGTTCTTTGTCCATGGCACTGGCTTTTATGAAAGAAGCTCATAAAGTAGTGATAAAAAGAAGGGAGGGGGAGTATTCAGCTACAGAAAAGCATGTATGAAGATTCATTCTACTCCATAACAAATAAAATTATTTTGATTTAAATTCACGTTCGGATGTTAACATTGAGTGGTTTGCTAGAATGTGCGAGCAGGTGTTTTGTTTTGTTTTGTTTTTAATTGTATGTGTTGTGAGTACCAGCACACATTGGAGCTATCTGTGGTAACTTTCTTTGGATGTATTTTGTGCTAACACTTTGAAGCAACAGAAAGAATTCTTTTATCTCATTTTGCAGAAACCTCCAAAAAAAAAAAAAAAAGACCCCTTTGAAAAACAATGCTTTGCCTTACAGTTTTCAAGGACATCCAAATATTGCTAACTTGAATACACACGCAGAAAGAGAGGGGTATAAGTAACAGCTGATCTGACTCACTTGTGAATACAGATAATTTCAAAGGGGAAGGGTGTACTCTGGATCTGATGTTCTCTGTGATTTTCCCCTCTTTTCTGGGGCATGAAAAGCTGCTGTTTCTTCCCTCAGCACTTCTTGCTAGAATCGAAGCTCTTTCCAGACAAGGCATGGTACCCATGCTGTAAGTTAACAACCTCCTCTAACTGTAAACAAGACAGAAAGTCTCACCTGCAGACATGCATTTACAGCCGAGCTGTGGCAGGAGCTGCAACACAGTGTCACCTTATTTCCCTCTGCTATTTATTCCTCTTCTGGGGACTGCCCCTGTACAGAGCAGTTTCTGTTTTCTTTCTTCCTAGACAAAATGGCTCAAGCCATAATTTTACCCCTTTTAATCTGTCAGGGAGCTACAGCAGCGGAGCAATTTGGAAATCCCCCCTCCAAGAGGGCACCCCCGCCACAGAGCCTGAGCACGGAGTCGCAGGGACGGGCGGTGAGTCTAGCAAAGCTTTCACAACGGGCAGAGAGAGGTGTTAGAAAGGAGGACAGACCAGGTCCCTAGCAAGATAAAGCAGGGGTAGAGAGGGAGGCTCAGGAACCCCAGCCCCCCGCCCCTCCAACAGACCCTGTCACTTAAGAAAGAAAAAAAAAGAGATCCTAACGAGGTGGAGAGGGAGAAGGGAAATAGTGCTAAATAGTTGGCGAGGTGACCCACCGTCCTGTTTGCTCCTTGGCGCTTGCCGAGGGGAGTAACAGCCATAGCCGTGACAGCGGCGTTGTCATGTGCCAAGTACAACCTCTGCCCAGTGCTCTCTGCCTCCCAAAAAGGAAAGAAAAGCATGCCTCAGACAGAACACAACGGGAACGAGCAGGCGCCATCATCAAGTCAGGGACCCCGTCAGCACCGGCTGGTCTCTGAAAGCCCTGTATCCAGGGTCCCATTCAAAGGCAACGAAGAAGCAGAGACAATGGCAAATCAAAAACTGGCAGGGCTTCCGGAATAATTTAACTCCTCACTCCAGAATTTAGATGGGTAGAGCAAGACACACAGGCGAGAGAGCTCCTTCACACCAAGGCGCCGAGCATATGCCTGCCTCTCTGTGGATGTATTTTTAGACATAATATCAGGGCTAAGGCAGCCTATGCACTCATCGATAGTGTGCGCTTCTCCTTTTCACTCTGAGACTAGCTGATGATTGCAGGAGGCAGCCCATATTTCTCCCAAGCCAAAGGTCGGTTAGGAGCACCCCAAGCCCTAACCCATTGTCTCCGAGCACAGAGAGCATTAAATACATTTATTTTCAAGATAAGTTCCCGAAATGAGGTCACGCCTTGTGGCAAATTGTTCACTTCCCAGCTTTCCACAAATGACTTAATTCCAACATCCAGAATCCCAACCAGGAGAAGAAATCACACCTTGACAAAGACGTTTCGAATACCATAGACTGAGGATTAAAAAACACACATATTTAGCGGGACATGTATTATTAGTGACATGTACCGCACTTCTAAACTTCTCCAAACAACATGTTTATTAAAAGCAAGAGATGGTTGACATTTTATATCCTTTAGATGGGCTTTTCCGTGTGAGTATTCCTCCCGTTCATCTGAAGCTTCAAAGATTTCAAATAATAAACACAACAGAAAAATTGGATAAGCAGAAAGCAAAGGAGACATCCTCCGCCTTCATGAACAAATCAAATATAATGTAGTATGCACTTGTCCAAGCCTAGGAATTTTCCCCCACGTGGAGGATTAAAATATTTAAATACATTCCTTTAAATCTTTCATATTAGAGTACACTTATTAAATATGTATGGGCACATATCTACACACATACAAAATTCTCAAGTTAATTTAAATTTATGTGAGAAATCCAAAGGATACTAGGGCAAACAATCCAAAAAAAGAAGAAAAAAGAAAAAAAAAACAACACCACAGAGTCATAAAAAACAATCTCTAACCACACACCATCTCTCTAAAGTTTCACACAGCACTTGAATGAGACCAGCGGACGTGATGGTGCTGAATGAAAACAATGTTTCACAATCATGATATTCCAAATGAAATTACTGGAAACGAAAAGCAAAATGCCCACTTCCATATTTTTGGGTCAGAATTTGTTTCTGTCAGAACTGGGGGCTGTTTTTTGTTTTGTTTTGTTTTTTGATGTCATATACATGTAATCTGTAAATGCGAATTACAACATGGATGATTTCCAACTCCACAATAAGCATTCTGAGTTTTGATTTGCCTTTTAAGAGTAGAAACAGTTTATAATTTCACATTGTAAATCTCACTAGGACCGAATGGTCTTACAAGGACTGACAGAGAAAGAATAATTCATGTCAGACCAAAAGACTGCTTTCAGTTGGCTTCACACAGCCTTTTCTCCAACAGCTCTGGGCCAAAATGCATGTAGAATCTTAAGCTGAACTATCCATCACATTTCCCTAGCCTTTCAATTAAAGACACTGCAATCAGATCGATAGAATGTAATAAGAAAAGAGCTTTGCATTTCTATACCTATTAATTCGTTGAGAAACTCCAGCAGTAAAACGTGACTTGAAAGGAAAAACACTCAAGGAAAATGAATTCTCTTAGCATACTGAGCAATGACACCCTGACCCAAAAGTGAACGTGGGAGTTTCCACCTTCCAGCCAGGGTTATTAGGACCCGAAGATCAGATTGTTTTTCAGGAGCAAACGGACTCTTTTTCACCAGATTCTCTGTATATATACTCACACCACCACAGGGCTTGTCACACAGGTCAGTTTGGGGAATCTGGGAACAAATATCCTTGAAAGGCGAGTCAGAGGATAGGCTGGGGCCGTCATTGCTCTGCATTGCCAAATTCATGATCTTAGTTTTTCTAGGGCATTCTGCCTAGAGGAATTGGTTTTAGAAAGAGTAGGGTAGGGGAAGAATGATCAGAAGGCTAATTAAGTTTGGCCCCATCCCGAATCACTGCCTTGGTCTGAGACCATGTGAACAGGGGCAGAGAACAACACGACAGAGTCGGCACTCTCTGTGGTTATCACCAGTGACAGAGGACCGGGCAGGCAAAGTATGGGTTCTCTGTGGGAAGGATGAGGAAAAAAAAAAAAAAAAAAGGCTGTCCTCCAATGTCCTGCAGGATCATGTGCACATCAAGACCTTAATGTCACTAGAGGTGAAGCAACAGTGACTTCAAGAACTCAGAAGCAGAGAGAAGAGGGGCAGTTGCCAGGAACGGGGGAATGAGGGACACAAGGAGACATCCATCAGATACAAACTCCCAGTTACACCATGAGTAAGTTCTGAAGATCGAATGTACGGCACAGTGACTATGGCTAAGGAGACCGTATTGTATACTTGAAATTTGCCAGGAGAGTAAACCAAAGTGTTCTTATCACACATACACACACACACGGTATGTGAGGTGGAAGATGTCTTAATTACCTTGATTGTAGTAAACGCTCATAGTGTACACATTATTTGCCAATTATACCTCATAAAGTTGGGGGAGAAAACAGTAATTTCAGTCCTAAGAGGTAGACTCTACTACATGCAGGTTTCCCATAGGGCTCAATCAACCACTGGTATCATAGAAAAAATAGGCCTGTTAACCAAACAAACTAGAGTTTGAATCTTAGTTGTACCAACATACCTGTTAGCATCTCTGAACCTTAGGTTTGTGTTAGTAAAATACAGATTTTACGGCTTAACTCAAGGGTTGCTCTGAGGCTGAATGAGATCACGCGTGCTAAGCACATGCACATATGAGGTAAACCTTTCTCTTCCCAACTTTCAGATTTCTGCACATAAGATAGCAATAAAAATACAAGTTTATGGTACAGACTAAATGAGATAGTGATCAGGACAGTCTATAAACTGCTCCGAAATGTAAAACAAAAGAGGAGGAGGAGGAGTAGAAAATAACACTAAAGCTTTTTAAAACCGAATATATCACTCAGTGTAAGGCACGAAAGAGGAATAATGTAGTCCAGTACCTCACCGTGTGTGTCCAACCCATGGGGGAGTACCCGCAGTCACGTCTACCGATGGAGGCGTACCAAGTGCCTTGGTCACTACCAACCCACCTTCCAGTGGACTCCCCCTTAGTGGCATTGCTTCCGCATAGGAAATAAGGATGAAATCACAGGACGGGATCTAGCGATGTGTCAGAGACACCTATGCTAAGAGGTAAGAATACACTACTCAGGGGACACCTGGGTGGCTTAGCCGGTTCAGCCTCTAGCTCTTGATTTTTGCATCAGGTCATGATCTCAGGGTTCTGGGATCAAACCCCACATTCACCCTCAGTGTGGAGCCTGCTAAGATTCTTGCTCTCCTTCTCCCTCTGCCCCCCCCACTTGCATATGCTTTTTCTCTTTCTCCCTCTCTCTCTTAAGTAAATAAACAAATAAATCTTTTTTAAAAAATCACTATTCAGTGTTTTCTGTGTTTATAATACACAGAGAAAGGACCTAATTATTCATTTGACAAATATTTGTATGTCGATAAGATATACATGAAGAGCCCTCTAGGTAGGAGGTATAAAAAGAAAGACTTGGCCCTCCAAGAGCTTAAAGCCCCCCCCCAAATTAAATCATAAAATGAAAATAATTGCAAAGTGTTAAGTGTTAAGTGAGAAAAGGACTGTGGGTCTTGGCATAAATTTTGTGATAACTGGCATTGGGCATCTGCAGTACCAGAAGTATTTGTGAAGGACCCTTTTTATTACTTTGTCATGACAGTTATTATCTCATGAAATGAGACAGTAGATAAGGGAGCCTAAAATAGTTGCTACAAACACGAAGCTCTATGAAGACATCAGGCTCATTCTCTACGCATGGTTTGGATGGAAAACATCGGGAGGCTTCTAAAGACTAAAAATCTGTTTCAATAGCTATGGTTAAGCAAAGAGGATGTCTGCTGCTTTTTAGGGAAATAATAATGATAATGATAATAATGACAAGGACGGTGATGATGATAAAAATAATAGCCACTACTTACATAGCACTTAAGCAGTGCCTGGCAATGTTTTAAGTGTTTTGGGCCTGGTAACCCACTTAATCCCCACACTATCTCTGTGAGGTACATCCTATTGTTATCATCATTGTTTTACAGATGAGCAAACTAAAGCACAGAGAAGTCAAGTGACCTGCCCAAGATCACACAGCCACCAAATTTCACGCCCAGGCAATGTAATGCCTAAGTCTACTCTCTCGACCAGTGCACTCAATCGTCTTTCACCTTTTGTTTCCTCACTCCTTAGATTCTCATTGATTCTAACTTTCAGTACAAAGTGGGACGGAATGGCCAGAAAGCCAAGCCTACTTTGGGTGAGCTCTAAGAGAAAAAGGGAAATACAACACATCGTCAAGGAAAACACAGAGAAGAAGTAAAATGTAAGAGTGTGAAGGGCTAGAAAGTCTGCCTTCTTTTCTCCAGCTTCATTTCCCAGCACACACACCGGTGCATTTATTTATTCAGAAGATGCTGCTGAGCATGACTACCTACCAGACACAGCAGGCTCCCACTGCATCGAAACTTAGAGGCTGGTGTAACAGACTGCCATTAACACAATGACAACACAGGGGCCTTAGGAGAGAAACTAGAATTGAGAAATCAGAATGTGAGTTGTCCATCTGGGATGCTTTCATGAGATCAGAAATGTGTGGATCGAGAAATTTCTCAGAGAGGAACACATCTCAGTAGAACTTTCTTCTGGTGTAAGGCTCAGCCCAGTCCCTTCTTTTAATTTGCCTTTATGTTCTCTGTCCCAGTGTGATGTGCGCTACTCACCTGAAGCCCCTCCGGACTACCTTGAAGATGCAGGTCCTCTGCTTCTCAACCTACCCTAGTCCCTTACTACAAGTGAGGGAAGGAAGACACCTTTCCCTCTGCCACTCTCCCTTGATGTTTAACAGACACTCAAAAAAATTTTTTTCAAGTAATACAGGTATGCACATTTTAATAATGCTTATGACTTTTCCTGATTGTAATAGTAACACGTTTGCTACCAAATTTTTACAAGAAAATAACAAAACCTAAAGATTACAGCTAAAAATGATATACTAGGGCACCTGGGTGGCCCAGTGGGTTAAAGCCTCTGCCTTTGGCTCAGGTCATGATCCCAGGGTTCTGGGATCAAGCCCCACATCCGGCTCTCTGCTCAGCAGGGAGCCTGCTTCCTCCTCTCTCTCTGCCTGCCTCTCTGCCTACTTGTGATCTCTGTCAAATAAATAAACAAAATATTTTTTAAAAAATGACATACTATATGTTGGCTAACTGAACATAATAAATAAATAAACAAACAAATAAATAAAATGATCCTAAGTAATAACAATTAAAGATAACCACATTTTCTATTTCATCAGATTTTCTTCTAATTGCTTATCGATTAGAACTTGTAGAACATTTGGATCATAATGTAAATAACTTTGCTTCCCACCCTTTTAATTTGACATCATTTTAGGAGCATTTTTGGTGTTTAATATCTTTTGTAACATTATGTAATATTCTATTCTAAAGAAATGTGAGGGGCGCCTGGGTGGCTCAGTGGCTAAGCAACTGCCTTCGGCCCAGGTCATGATCCCAGGGTCCTGGGATCAAGGTCCGCATTGGGCTCCTTGCTCAGTGGGATCCTGCTTCTCTCTCTCCCTCTGACAGCTGCTCCCCCTGCTTGTACTCATTCTCTGTCAAGTGAATAAATAAAATCTTTTTTTTTAAATGTGATTTAACTATTTCCCCAATATTGCACATTTAGGATGTATTTTGGATTTATATTCTACATAAGGTTGCAACAGACATCTTTTTACAAAACTATCTGACCACTTTCCTTAGTATGGATTAGGAGTGGGACAATTGGATCAAAGTGTTTTCTTTTACAAAACCGCTTTCCATAAAGTTTTTGCCAATTAGCATACTTAAATATTGGAGGAAATTCTCTTGATTCTCTGCAGCATCATAAGCCTGAAGTTTTGTTTTATTTACTTTACTATCTACTATTTGTTGAGCAGTGCTGCTTAATTTTTTATTTCTGTGAATCTAGTAAGTTCAGAATGGTATTTTAAGAATTCATTGACCATTTAAAAAATTTTATTAACTACCTGTTTGTGTCTTTTCTATACACATATCCAAAGATATGTGTGTGTGTGTGTGTAATGTGTGTGTATATATATGTGTATATATATGTGTGTATATATATACACATATAGATATATGTGTATCTTTGGATATGTGTATATATCTTATACACACACATTGCCAACTATTGCAAATACCTTTTCCAAGTTGCTTATGACGTTTTAGTGTACTGAACTTTAGTATTCTATACATACAAACTGATATTTTCCTTTGTGATATCACCAGAGGCATTTATGTTCTGAAGTACTTTCCACTCAAAATTAAACACCTATGTTGTCTTCAAGTTATCTTGCATGTAATTTGCCTAAAATATATTTGGGTGCATTTTATAAGATAAGGATGTAACTTGAGGGTTTTATTTTCCTTAAACTGGCAATTTTCCCAGTACCCATCCCCATCTCTATTGATATTTTAAGTATGATAAAGTATATATTTTCAAACCTATCTCAGGGCCACCTTTTCCGTTTAGATGTTTATGCATTTAAATTCTTTCCAGTAAAGGAGCTATCAGAGCATTTTTCTATTTCATCCTCTCTAGGACTGAAAGGCTTCTGCTCTCATGGTGAGAGACAAAAATAGCCTATTATTAAAGACTGGGCTGAGTTGTATGGCCGATTTTAGGTGTGATAAGAAGGCTGCTAAAACTAGCTGGCTCTCAGGATTGGCCTTGATGGCCAAAGGGCTGAAATTTAATTCGTAGGAGTTGAGATTAGGGCAGAAGATTCCACCTTAAGGCAATAGGGAAAGGAAAGAGTCAAAGGGGTTAATCAAATAAAAATCTACAGGAGAAAGTCAAGACCCAGGCACTGACAAGAGCACTTATAAATTAAAGTTTGAAGAGACCAGACCAGGCTTGAGCTCATTCTCGCAGAACCAGATGAAGGCAAGAGGCAAAGCATCTCCAAGAGAGGAAGGTAGAATATGAAAGTGTGCAGGGACAGGGAGCCCGGGCTGACATCCCAAGCTGGCACAGGGACAATGCACGGACCATCAGAGTGGGTCAAGGCCAAGGCCAGATCGCTTGGGCACCTTCACTACGGTTAGTATTCTCCCCGAAACAAATCGATGTATTATAGAGAACTGACTTGGGTCATTTCAATTCCCTTATTTTTCTTCAGTACAAAGATCGAGTTTGGATGGAAATAAACAGAGGGGATTCCTGCCTCGGTTCACCTTCTCCCCGTGCAGCGCCAGAATCAATTCCAGTGGAAAGCAAGAACAGTGAGCAGCTCATTCACCCGAAGTGTGCTGGTATTGCAAACGTGAAAGGTTGTCAAAAGAAAGAACATAAACCCTTTCCACGGTACAGGGAGGAAAAGGCTGTGGCATAATGGTGGAAAAACTTGTCAGCTTTCTACTGCCGTTTTGATGGACCATCTGTCTGGCACACAATTAACTAGTCCCCCATTGCCACCTCGCTGAATGGTCCACACGGGGCATCTCTGAGCGTGTGTGGGCGATAATGCACCGTGGCTAGAAACACGGCCTCTAGAGTGAGCTGACCAAAGCTTGAGTCTTACTATAGCAGTAACTTGCTGTGTGATCTTTGTTTTTTAAGGTTTATTTATTTATTTGAGAGAGAAGAGAGAGAAGGGGCAGAGGGAGAAAATCCTCAAGCAGACTCCCTACTGGGCACAGAACCTGACGCGGGGCTCAATCTCACAACCCATGAGATCATGACCTGAGCCAAAACCAAGAGTTGGGCTCTTAACTGACTGAGTCACCCAGACACCCTTGCTGTGTGATCCTGAGTAAGTTCCCTAACCTCTCTGAGCATCAGTGTGTCGTCACCAGCAATGTGGGCATAGTACTGCTATTCCCCTCACAGGGTTATTGTAACAATAAAAAAGAAAACAGCCATGAACCATGCACATGATATGAGTCTGATAACTGAGTTGCATTCAAATAAATATTAAACCGTGTTAGGAGGCAATATAAGGGAACGCAAGCTACAAGACTAAACCTGAGTTCACTAGCTCTCTCACTCGTTTGTTCTGTTCCATCCTTCTCTTCTGTGCCTCATCTACCAAACGGGTATACACATACAGCAATCCCCACTCCATAGGCTGCTACAAAGGTTAAATGAAATGATACATACATGCAGGTGCTTGGAACAGTGCTTGTCTCCAATAAAATTAGCTTTTATTGCTATTGTTTTAGGATCCAGAATGTACAGCTGGAATCCCCAGGTCAAAAGTCAGTAAGAGACTGAAAACATGAAATAAGGGGAAATGTCTTTCCCGCTGGAAATATACTATAACCAAATCTGATTTTTTGAGTTGATTCTCCCATCCCTAATGGAAAATCCACATTGCAATACAATGGATTCCTGTGGCAATGCTAGAGGCATCCAGCATGTAATCACAGACAAGGCAGTACCTCTAAAACAGCTGGGATGACAGTTCCAAGGGTCTACTGAGTTCATCCAGAGGGCATAGAGATGTCTTTATGCTAGACTGTCACAGCAGGCATTCTCTCTCAACTGCTTAAGGGGAGATCCTATGGGTGGTCTCCCAGCCAGCAGCCAGGACTTGCCTCTGATAATAATCCCAAGGAGATCCTACAATGTCCTGACTATGCATCTCTGCCCACGCTTTTACTTTTAAATTCATTCAACTACCCAACTATCAAGCACTTATTTCCGTGCCTAGGCTAGGGGCTGAGTATATAGAATGAACAAAGCAAACTTGGTTCCTGACTCATGGAGCTTACATTCTAGCGGGAGCACCAAACACGACTCTGGTAACCACCCAGCTAAATACATAATTGCAAATCAAGAGCGAGGTTCAAATGGGAAGAGGAAGAGCCAACATGGGGATCTGCAGGGGAACATCTCCCTGAGCAAGTGGCACCTAAGCTGATGTGAAGCAAGATATAGAAGAAGCAACAGCAGCTTTGAGAATAAAATTTTCGTAAACACTGGCTTGAAGGAAGCAATCCACAAGGTTGAAGAAGTTACTGATACTGCCCTCCGGAAGTTACCCTGCCACTAGTGAGCACAGGTTCAAGAATGCAAGAACTCTGATGACTTGAGCCTACCAGCCCTCGGATGAAAGAGATAAAGGGAAAAGCAGACAGCAGCCTAGTACCACCGACCTTGAGGAAGGAAAAACAAGGTAGCCAGTCATAGAGGCTTCTCCCTGGAGACAGTTCCCTCTAGAGCCCCTGATCTGCATCCCAGAGACACAGGGTCTGGCTTGGAGAACGAGCAGCACAAAGCTCTGTCAATGTAAATTACAGAAGCAATGGTGGTTGGAGAAGGTTGGAGACTGTGGGTCATAGGTAGATGGGACAGTCCCCATAGCTTGGCTCAGAGCAGCCTCGTAGCAAGAAAGGAATGGAAGTTTAAATTCCTATATAGTCTCCATAGAAGTTAAGATGTTCCTTCCAAACTCCTTTCATTCTCCCCAAAGCCAGTTCAAGACTGGCCTCTTTCCATGAGATTCCCCACTCCCCAGAGCGAGTGTCGTCGCCCTGATGGTATCATATTTCCATAGTACTGTGCTGCATTGTTCTCCAGTCGCTTCATGACTTCTTTTCGTGCCCACTCAATATGATATAATCCTCAAGGACAAGAACTATCCCTTCCCTTCTTTTGTGTTCCTCATGGTGCCTGCTTTAGTACTGTGCCCACTCAAGGCACTTAACATATCAGTGTCTGTTGGAGAAATGAATGGTTTAATTAATCCATATATCTGGAAGATTTCAGTAGGTTAAAGAAAGAAAGAAAGAGAGAGAGAAAGAACGAGCTTTGAGTATAACAAAACCGAGCCATCCCTTGCTAGGGCCGGATAGTCATTTCAGGAGTGTTTAATACTGCATATTGGTTATTTAAATGGAGGGCATAAGGTCCTATATGTGGAGACTTTTATCTATCTAGGGTAATTGAAGGGCTTCTTCACCTAGCAACATGTGATGGACAAGAAAGACCTTCCAAAGTCTTTCCATTTCTAATTCTGATTCTATAGATTCTGACTTGTTACCATCTCAATCCAACAGTCCATGGTGTGAACGTTAAGAGGTCCTTAGAACAGGCCCTGAACCATCTCACTCGAAGGACACTCTGAACACGTCAGAGCCTTCTCGGCTCCAGAACAGAACCCCCACCTTCACCACCCCCACCAAACCAAAGCAAACCAAACCAAACCAAAGTGTACTCCCAACCCACCAGAGTGCAGCCTTGGTTTAATCTCCTCACTGCTGGGCTTTATATGGCGAGGGAAGAAAGAGAATTGCCGCCTTATACAATCTGTTTAAAAACAGAACAAGGACCATTTGGGCTGCTGTGCAATGCTCTCTTCCTGTCCTAATAGAGGTATTGCATTAGAAAACCTTTGGGAAAGTCTTGAGGGGGGGGAGGGGGGAGAGAAAAGTGATTTTATTGTAGTTGTGTTATTATTCTCATTTAAAAGTTTCAGCTCTTTTACTCCCAGGTAGGCTTAAAGCACTTTCTACTTAGGTCTAACAAGCGTTAATAAAAAACATCAGAACATAAAACTTGCCTCTTGGAAGGCTCCCATGGCCATCAACTCTGATGTCACTGCTTCAAGAAGCCACTGAAACAAAAGGCCAGGCTCCTCCGAGCCAGTCATGTCACAGGGTCCCGAGGCAGCCATGCTGCAGGACAGAAAGGTCTGAGCCTCCGTACAGAAAGCATCCATCACTCCCTGGACTCGTGCCCCAGCACAAAGGCCTGGGTTCTCTCTCATTAGGCAGCACAGTGTGGCCTCTCACAGACCCCTTGTCACACTCCGTGACCTCCTCAGTCGGTATATTCTTTGTTTCCTCCTCTTACTTCAAAATAACTCAGCCAGGACAGAATTGAAGCCCAGCCAAGTTTTCATTTTAAATGTTGCCCCTCTCTTGAGAGTCTTGGATGAGTTTTCTGGTTAGGTGGAAGCTAGGCTTTCACATTGGAGGAAGTCATTGTCTTTGTATGGAGTGTCTACCTGTAGCCAGGGGAAAAAAATACAGATGGCCTCGCCACAAAGAAGCAGAAGTGCGTTTTCCCAGGACAGCTGCTGGGAGTCTACCAGTGTGGAATTATTTGACTCCCTTAGACTGTTCTAGTCCTGCTGAGTACCTACTCCTGTGCTCACGCACCCCCACACACCACCCAACAAACCAGTCAGAGTTCAACGAAATCAATTCACAGATGAAGGAAGAAAGTATTTAGAGAGACAGATTGCCCCCACACAGCAGAAAATGGCAGCATAAATCACAGGAAATGATACGAAGGGGCCGTGAAAAGCCCAGTGAGCTTCTTGGTCCATTATGCATTCAGCCTGGAATAATGACCCCTAATTTATTTTAGCCACATTCCTCTTTGGTGGGGATGCCCTTAGTCTCCCTCTGAAGATTTCAGAACACTTTTCTGTTGTTCTTCTTGCCTTTAAACCAGGGAATCTGGCTCATTCTCTAGCTGTCGCATAGTTAATCTACTCAAACATTTCCCCCTACATAACCATCTGCTCTACCTTGCATTTTCTACCTCTTCACACGATCTGGACCTCAGCCTGCTCTTCCGGCTCATTCAGTGATCTTTAATTTCTCCTCTGCCTTTATGTCTGGTTGCTTATGTTTTGAGGCAGACAATGGAGGTGATATAGGCCATTATTCATGAGTAGCTTCAAGGGTAACGTGAGAAGGGCCTCATCTCCTGACCCCTCTTAGCATAAGAATTGCCGATAAAATTCTGAGCTGAAAAGAGAAGTTCTGAGAAAAATATCAGAGCACTACTCACTCTGGAGCAGCTTTCTAGAGAAAGAACCTTGGGGAGAGGAGTCCTTAAAAATTTTTTTTCTACTAAATATTAAAAAGCTTGCCTCACACAAAGTTGAATATAGACTGTAATCAAAACCGCCATTTTTCTACCATCCATAACAGCATGGGTATGCAACGCAAATTCAAAAATAACACTACAACAGCAAGATAGTCAACTGTTTAACGGGTTCATCTCCAAACCTAATAAACTGTGGGTCTTTCCCACGTAGCCAAGTGGACTCTTGTTTTTTCCCTCCTCACCTTTGCTTGATTCAGCCTCGAATGCATAGTGATATGGCAGAAGGTGAGCAGTGGGGAGGAGAAAGCCTAAATCACCTACTGGCCACCTAATCGCTTCCTAATTACTCAGGAGTTGCCAGTAGGAGAAGAGTGGGATGCCTGTGAAATGCCTGGAACTGTGGTTCTTTGAGGAGCTTCATCCAACAATTATCATTCATGTGGTAATGCCCCTGGTCTCTGTAAACACAGGCAAAACAAAGGGACTTCTCACTACCCATCTTTCCTGGGGTGTCTTTTCCAGAGCAGAAGCTTCAGATCTCCCTACTTCACTGTTATTGCACATTCACATTCCCTTTGCCATCCAGGTCTCTCTCTGGAACAGCAAACAGATACTGTGAAAGTTTTACTAGACTTCTCCTGGTGTTAATAGTGGCCAACCATCCACCCTGTGGCCCAATCCAGAAACCTGGGAGTCACCTCAGCTTCCTCCTCGAAATTACTCTCATGCCCAAGAACCAATCCTCCCAAGTACCTCCAATGCATCACCCATTTCAGTCAATTTTCCAGTGCCCTGCGGCACTCTCAAACCATATCTATCTGCATTTCCTCTTGCTTAGAGGATCCAAACTCTGCTTTTCTGATGATCATATTCTCCAATCCTTCTCCATAGAAACACCAGAATGTTCTCTTAAAAAAAAAAAAAAAAAAGAGCCTGCCACTTTGTTGTTGTTTAAAATCATACACTATTCCTTGGTTACTTTTAAGATAAATGTCCATCCCCTTAGCATGGCATACGATCCCTCTGTAATCTGACTCCTACCCACTTCCTCAGACTCAATTTCTGTCAACCCCTTAGACTCTCACTGAGGTGCAAACATATGGAAGTACTTGCATCCTCTGAGTGTGCCATGTTCTCTCACAATTCTTTCCTGTGTGGATACTGTTCCCTCTATTCATAATGTCCTCTCCTCCTTTGGCCTTTTGTCTACCTAACACCAGCTCATCAGTCAGGACTCAGTTCACACATAACGGTCAAACTCCCCTGGCACTTAGGGGCCTCCTTCCTTATACGTGCCAAAGCACCTTGTACTTTCTTTCATTATTCATCTGAAAAATGTCTATGAAATGCCTGACACATTGTTTTTTATATATTCGCCTCACCCACTAGATGTGCACTCTCTTGAGTACAAAGGTTGTGCTACTTTTGTGTTTTAGTATCTTCAATGCCTATCACGGTGTCTAACCCAGAGTAGGTGGCTCTCAGAGCCTAGTGGGTGAATATACTGGACACATATAGACCCAGTATTAAAGTCAATGGTCCACTCTTTCCCCAGAAGAAACGTTCCTTCTAGTTTTCTTACAGACCGTCAAGAACATTCCAGTGTATTAACAAAAGCATTCTTCTTTGAGTTAGAACATCCAGGTTCTAGTTCAGCTCCATTATCAGGAAGGTGTGAGATCTACAGAAAACCACCAAAAAAACAGCCAACATTCATTCAACACTGATGATATGGGAGACTCCCTGCTAAACATGTTATGGGCATGATTTTCTTTTTTCCTCACAGCCAACGGAGGAGATAGATATTAATATATATACACTTTATCAATGAAGAATTTAAGGCACTCAAACCCCTGTTTGATATTGCCCCCCTTTATCTAGGTTATTGAGGGACAAATTGAGACTTGGCATATAAAGGAGCTTTACTAACTGTTGAGAGCTATACACATATAAGTCACTGTAATCATGGAAAGCAATGAAGGTTGTCTAAGTATAATGGATGTTTTGTGACTCCAGTGAAAAGTCAGATTCTACCAGGTGAAGATCCAGCTTACAGAGCTGAATGAAGAAGACACAGCTAAAACACACTCCCAAATCTGAGATACATAATAAAACCATGAGCCAAGGAACACAACGTGCCCAACCCCTTTGCATTTCGCGATGGTAGAAAACCAATGTTGAAAGCTGCAGAAAGCCACACAGCTCATTTGTACACAGGCTAGGACTCCTGGGTCAACACTACACTATTTTTAGCCCACTTTGAGTGGAGGAAAGTTTGTGAATATGAATATGAAGTTTAGAGAATGACACTGATGGATCCAAGTGTTCCCTTTAGGGAGTACCTGGGTATTTCAGAGCCAACATTAAACTCACAACATGCTCCTGACATCTCTCTTCACAGGTATTTTTAATTACCATGTCTGTCTTTACTAGGTATCCAGCAAGTACCATATTCAACAGGGCCAACATATAAAAGGCAGAAATAACATTTATCCAGAAAACTGAGCTTAATAAGAAGCAATAGGATGTACTAGAAAGAGAAAATCCTTTTGCACCAAACAGATGTGAGGGGAAACCCTAACCTCTACCACTTCACTGGGTCCTCGGTAATCAAGCAAACCATTTTCCTGCACTTTGGTTTTCTCACCTCTGAAATGAACAAATGATGCCTCGTTAATGAAGGAATAAAATCTTTGCCACAGTGGTCAAATACAGCTTGGCTTCTCTTCTGTCCATCAGACATGTTCAGGTGATATGTGATGAGCCTTGGCCAATTTGCCAACTCTACTTACCTCTCTACTCTTAAGAAGTGACAATGCTGGTCTGCTGTCACTCCATGTAAATACAGAACCATCAAAGACATAAACCATGTTTCTCCTTTTCCTATCACAAATAGCAAATCCACATCTGGGCAACTGGAGGGTTCTTAGAACTGCCTTATTGAGTAATGGGTTTAGTGTGTGTTGAGTGGTGCTGAGCTCTCCTGCGCAGCTCTTTTCAGAAGTCTAAAGAGGTTGATCGAATGTGGTGAAGAACATTAACATCAGTTGGATACACTTTGAGGCCAGACTGTATGGACTGCAGGGCTCTGAAATCAGACTGACAGGAGTTCAAATTTCACCCCAGCAGGTACTAGCTGCCTGGTCTTGGGCAAGCTACTTCTCTTCAGACATGGAACCTGCTTGTCTGCAGAATGGGCAGAATAATGGAACCTATTTACAGATACACGGTAAGAATTAAATAAATCATTGCAGATAAAGTCGTTGGCACCAGGCTTCATGCATAGTTAAGCACTTAATAAATGCAAATGGTCGTCAATACTCATGTCACATGCATCCTTAAGTAGGGAAGAAAAATCAAAATAAGAGAAACATAGGCTTGATTTTGTGGAAAGAGTTGTATTTTTGTCATCCTTTATTTGTATTATTTGGCAGCTGGTACCATAACTATATGTACTTTGTATGGAGAGTTCTTCAAGAAGTTAATTTGTTCTCATTTCCTCCCACGTTTCTCAAATTACATCATTTGCCTGGGAAATTCCCAACCCCAGTCTACCTTTCATCCATTAGGAAGCCCTTAGAATGCCTCCTGATGACTCCTCACTCCACAAAACCTTCCAGAAATCCCCAAAGGAAAATAGCAGCTGGTCCCACTTGTGTCTTATCTAAAACTGATGTTCTAGAGACCATTCCCTTAACTCACGGCCCCATCAAGTGCACTTTGCTTTGGTATCGAGCCCTATTTGAACTGCCCATTAGTATCTCAGCTGAAGTCACTAGATCCATGGAAATAGCATTCCAGTTGGCATCAAGAGATTTGGAGCTCAAGCCTTGGCTCTCTGCTCACTTTGACTTTTGTATAGGGGCTTTATCTCACTGAGTCTTGTTTTCCTCATATAAAAACGGACATCATAACATCCATATGACTATAGAACATTACTCAGTGCTAAAAAGAAAGATGCTATCAAGCCATGAAAAGACATGGAGGAAACATAAATACCTAGAAGTAAGAGGAAGAAGCTAATCTGAAAAGGCTACACACTATATGGGGCCAACAATATGATATTTGAGAAAAGGCAATACTATGGAAAGAGGGAAAAGATCAGGGGTTGCATAGGTTAAGGATGGAGGGAAGAATAGGCAGAACACAGCAGATTTTAAGAGCAGCTGTTCTGTGTGATACACAAGTAGTGGACTCATGTCATTATATATTTGTTCAAACCCTTAGGATGTACCATCCAGAGTGAACCCTGATATAAATGATGGACTCTGGGTGATGACGATGCGGCAATGGGGGTTCACCAATTGTAACAAAAATGCCATTCTGGTGGGGGATGTTGACCACAGCATTCTAGAAAATACTAGCAGAATTCTAAAAACAATTATTCCCTAAATGTTGATAGTATGAGGATAACAATTATTCTGTGACTTTCCAGGCTATGTTGTGTAGGTTCATTATCTTCTCCATCAAGAAAGCAGGCACTTTTTCTATTATTGAGACAAGTTTTTTTATTTGTTTGGGTTTTTGTTTTGTTTTTTATAAGGCACTTGCTACCAGTGCAAGTGGCAGATTAAAATCAAATGAATTAGGGCTGGGACTAGGATCACAATCTGTGAGGCACTTGCCTCAGGCACAGATCTAAGGTAGATAAAAAAAATCTCAATAATCAAGATAAATAATGTATTAATGCAGCATGGTAAGAAGTAAAATTAATGCAAAAATTCCTGTAGAAAAAGACAGGCTTAGTATTAGTGATGTGTCTTTTGGACTTAGGTCCTGACATGTCTTGGCACAGAACTGAGAAACCCTTGGACACCTGCCTCAGCTATTCCACAAAGGTAAAACTTAATGAGATCTTATTCAGGCATCCCAGCTGCATCACTGTCCTTCATTTTGAGGATCTGGTCACTTTCATAATAATGTCCAGAACTACTCTTCAATTTTGGCAGTGTTGTTCATTAGAGGGCATGTTTTAGATGGTAATTTTAGTACAACACTAAAAATAAGAGCCAAAGCTATCTGTCCCCAATTTCTAACTTCAGCTCTCTTATTCTCCCTCTATAACATCCTGGAATAGTTCACTGGCCTTCATCACTTTTGCCATAACCAAGAAAATATGTTCAGTCCCGGGAACACATCCCAGGTCTTTGACTTGGGCAAAGGGCCCAGTGGCTTTACCACGCACAAGCACTCAAGGAAAATGAATAGCAGACATCCACCATCCTGCTTTCTACTCCCTAAAACACAGTGACAGCAAGGAAGAACTAGGAACAAGCAGATGTGGGTGTGAGTAGATCAGGGAGGTTGAGGAAGAGAAGCTTGAAAGGAGAATGTCAGCAAACCTCCATGATCTCGTATTTCTAGATCATCCCTAGTCTCATTTGTCAACAAACAAACCCGACAAGGACAATTAGCTGGCCCACTCTCTTTCCTGTGGAGGTGATTCATCATTCATTCAACAGATACTTCCTGAGCACCTGTGATAAGCAGGGCCCCAAGCTTTAAAGTTCAGGATACAAAGGCAAAGTGTTAGGTACGAGAGACAGGTTTGGCTTTCATGAGCCTAGCAAACCAATATAAAGGATAAAGTATAACAAGAGCTTCCTTACTGTTTATGATAATTTCACACAAATACCATTTTCATACTTGATCTTTATCATACTCTAACAAAAGATCAGTAAGTATCTATCACCACTCCCATTTCAAAGATGAGTAAGTCACTTTCGCTTATAAAGAGTGAAGCTAGAATTAGGACCCAGATGTTCTGGCTTCTGCAAGACAATGCATATATGACAAGGTCCAAGGAGGTAGTATAACTCACCTAAGTGTTATAGAAGAATATTAGAAATGCTAGAATTCCTTCTGAGTGGGGTACAGAAGGAAGAATCACAAAGAAGAACGAGGACAGGCAAAAGGATATGACAGAAGAGTTACAGTGCACTGAGAATGGAAATGAAAGACAGACAGTCCAAGCAAAAGAGGTTGGTGTGGGCAAAGGCGAGCAGGCAAGCAATCAAGGTGCACATCGGCCCTAGAAAGCCACACCGATGGTGCAGCAGGAAAGGTCTGCTTGGGAAGAAATGTCGGCTAAAATGGGAAAATAAGATCATGGATAGTTCGGGAAGCGGTACATATAGGGCTAAGGAGTTCATAGTTTATGAGGTAGAAGAAAGGAAGATTAAAGTTTAATGCAGAAAAATGGAATTGATATTAATGTTAAGGAGAATGATCTGCTTGTGGATGGGATGCAGCATGGTTTGGTGGAGAGAAACTCTGGACCCAGGAAACCCCGAAGGAGGCCTTTCAGGGGTCCAAGTAATAAGATCCTCAGCTGGTGATGGAAAGGGAGAAAATCAAAAGGAGTGCTTGTCAGAAAACCCGGTTTCAATTCTCTTTTACTGTATTCCTTTCCAAAAGGACTGGGGAAAACTAATACGGGCATGTCATCTGATGTATATTTTTATTAATCAAATTTCATAATGTACCACATGCCAGATGTTATAGTAAGCATCAGGATATTGGGGTGAAGAAGACACATCCTTGCCTCTGAAAGGCCAAGAAAGAAAGCTCAAGAAAAAGCAGCCAGCTCTCCTGGGCGAGTCAGGGAAGGCTTTATAGGATTGATGCTTGAACTAAGATTTAAAGCATGTGTAGGACGTTTGTTAGGCAGAAAAAAAAGGAGTAAGTATATTTTGTAAAGAAGGAGAGAGACAAGGTATATGGAAAGATATTAAAGCAGAAACAGCATGGGGAGTTTTAAGGAATCCAAGTAATTTGGTAGGGCTAGAATTAGGGTGACTTTGGGGGATTTTTTTTCAGCTTTATTGAGATAGAATGACATGAAACACTGTGTAAGTTTAAGGTATACACTGTGATAATTTGATATACGTATACATTGTAAAATGATCACCACAATAAGGTTAGTTAACACATACACTAGCTCACATAGTTACCTCTTCCTTATGTCTGGTGAAAATATTTAAGATCTGCTCTCAGCACCTTTCAAGTATATAATATGGTATTGTTATAGTCACCACGCTGTCTGAATGTCAGATCTCCAGAACTTAATCATCTTATACCAGAAGTCTGTACCCTTTGACCAGCATCTCTCCATTTCCCACACCCTCCCCACCAGCTCCTGGCAACCGCCATGCTGCTCTGTTTCTATGAGTTCAGCTTTTTTTTAGATTCTCCATATAAGTGAGATTATACAGATTGAGGGTGAACTTGGGCAAATGAGAGCAGGCAGGAGGAAAATGAGAAGTGGCCGTAGTGTCCACACAGTATTGGGGCTTGCTTCTGAAGAGGAAGTGTAGCCATCAGAGCATTCCAGTGGGCATTCCAGATGGCACGAGCAGGGTTGGGGGAGAGAAGGATAAAGGACAAGGCCATGGAGAAAGGATGAGAGGGGATCAAGGCCAGAGACATGGAGTCTGTTAGGGGAAACTTATCAATTTTCTGGGCAAAACCAAATGAGAGGCAGGACAGTAGAGACAATGGTGATGGAGTGATATTTAGAAGGAAGAATCACTATTCCTCAAGGGACATTGCAAAATCCACTAACTGAGGAGGACAAACACCTTCTAACTTGTATCCTACCTTCAATTGCTTGAAGTTTCCTGAATTTCTTGAGTTTCCTGAAATCCTGTCTTGATTACCTGGGGGAGAGCAGGCTTCAGAGAGAAAGAGTGCCAGGGTGATTTGTAGTGCTGGTTGCCGCAGGTGTGGCATAGGGGACCGGTGACAGGCATGCTATGTATCTGTCATTTCTGATGGCCAGGACACTCCCTGGGAACAAGATGAACCTAAACTAAGATAGATAACACAATCTGAGCTTTTTTTAATCTGAGGGTCCTTTAAAAAGACCCTCAGATTTAAAAAAAAAAAAAAAGCACGGTATCACACAAAATCTCATTCTACGGTCTCACAGTTTTGATTGTTAAAAAACTTAATCTCAGGGAACCTGGGTGGCTCAGTCAGCTGAGCAACCCACTTTTGTTTTCAGCTCAGGTCATGATCTCAGTGTTCTGGGATTGAGCCCCATGTCAGGCTCTGTGCTCAGCAGGGAGTCTGGTTAAGGATTTTCTCCCCTTCACCCTCTGTCCCTCCCCCAATTCGTGCTCTCTTTCTCAAATAAATAAATATTTTTTTTAAATGGGTAGGAAAATACCTATTTTATTTTATTTTATTTAAGATTTTATTTATTTATTTGACAGACAGAGATCACAGAGAAGCAGGCAGAGAGAGGAGGAAGCAGGTTCCCCGCTGAGCAGAGAGTCGATGTGGGGCTCGATCCCAGGACCCTGGGATCATGACCTGAGCCGAAGGCAGAGGCTTTAACCCACTGAGCCACCCAGGCGCCCCCAAAATACCTATTTTATAAGATTGCATGAGGACTGACTGAAACAATGCACAAGGATTTTAGCAAACAATAAATTACATTAGCTATAGCAATAATTATATTGTTATTATAACCCAATACTCTCTTGGAACTGAATGAACTTTATTTATTTTGTAAAGAGTCTGGAACTGCAGAGACCCTTTACTCCAATCTCTTCATCTCGCAGAGGGCCTGTCTCTGAGAAGGTTGACATCGCTCAGCAAGGCCACCCATTCAGCCAGGAGTCAGAACTAGAGCCCAGTCCTTCAGACCCCCAGATCTTCTTCCCACTCTATCCCATGGGATTGGCTATTTGCCTTTTTTTTTCTCCTCTGCATACTATGTAGAGGATAATACAGTGTACCAAAAACTAGAACTCTTCCTCCATACCTTTGAAGTTCTCAGGTCCCTGTCCATATCCTAAGCCCTCTCACCACCCTCTAGAGACCTACAACAGCACTCGGGGCAAGCATGGGCACGACCAGTGTGATTGCCTATCTAATGTTTTAAAATTTTTCCTTTGAAGTCCTGCTATACAGGTGTGAATGTTTGTAATAAAAATTGCTGTTTTATCTGTGATGACAACATTGATCAAGCTTTTAATGCAACATTTGGTATTCTGTTTCAGCTAGTAGTTTTCCATGAGCTATATAGTATTTCATGTCTGAGGCCATGAAGGAGCTAGTGAGGGGTGGTTTCATGTTATTTATTTATTCAGAAAAGTTTCCCTCGACTGCTATAAATTGAGTGGAAGCAGCAAAGATCAGTTTCAGTCCCTGAATAGTGAGTCAAAACAAACCTTGTAGGTGAGGGTCTTTGAGGCTAATGAGAGCCTTTTTTTTTTTTTT